>JASAMX010005797.1:0-15445 GCA_030248175.1 Microlaimidae sp. YZB2_3
ACATCACTACACTATGCTTTGTTTAACTAGAAGATGGCAGAAAACCTTTGGTGCCTTAGCGTGCCGATGAATGTTAGCATATATATATATATATATATATATATAATATATATATATATGTCTGTGTGTATGTATTCGAGGTTGTTATTCTTTGTTGATATAAATTACATGTTTATTTATTTTTATTATTGTTGTTTTTAAATTATTGCAATATTCTAGTGTTAATATGTATCTCATTTATACTAACAACTTTATATTAGTTTTAACCTAAAACGTCAAAAAAATTATTGTAAACTATTCAAATATAGGTATATTCCTTTTTTGATATTTTCCTATCGCAGTAAAATTCTTATTTTTTTATTATATCGTTCCATTTTAATTTTTGGTAATTACTTTTTTATCTGTCAAGACCGTTTAATTTAGAAATAAATTTTTCCTAGACATTTAAGCCGTTCCTTTTGAGAGCAGAAAATTGATAAATTGTGTGTTAAAGTAAGGCCTGTTTGTAACTGAATTGTTTACCTTAACCTTTTGTCTGTATATATTTGCTACGCCGCGATTTTCTCGACGATCGATGAGAAAATGCCATTGAGCCACCAGGACCGTGCTGACCTTCGGGCAGCACCTAACGGGCCTACGGGTACCACCTGGTTGCTGGATCTTTTCTCTCATAGAAATGAGTCCAGCTTGGCATGGCTAGAAAAAGGTTGTTGTACGTCGGCCACACATGGCAGTTTTCCATCTAGCAAACCAGTCGACAAAGACAGCTCTATTTTGTGTGGAGTTTGTACCACTGGCCTTGCAGGAACACTTATACTGCCCATGTACGACGTTAAATAGTAAGATCAATATCAGGCGACATAAAAATCCTTTAGACAAAGACCTCGGAATGAGTGAACACTCTAGCGATAAAGGTTGCCAGCCTCGTTATTAATGTTAGACGAAAAGTCTCAACCATGGGGGTGAAATTTTTTCGCCCTCCTGGCTTGTCTCAGCGCCTGCCCTTTGCATAATCTGCATAAGGAAGATAAGTTTCAGGTAGTGCAACAACAACATCGATTGGAAAAATGACCTATTGCTATGAATTAAACATATATTGGCCACAGCTAGATTGGTTTAAAATTTTTTATTTCATTTGGAAATAAAACTTAACACGTTTTCATCATAATTACAGTTGTGGAATAAATTAGTGATCATGAGAACTTGATAAATTACAAAACAGATAGTGGCTTCTACTCAGCTGCTATTTTTTTTTACAAAATGTGCGTTGTGCTAATAACGCGTCACAGCGCTCTCATCGTTACACCCACAGGCTATCCAGTCTCAAGCCGGACGTTAGACAGGTTGGATTGACTAGTATTTATACAAAACTAAAAAATGTCATTCATTAGGTATTTATTTTAATACAAAATTTGTGAATTGACTTCTCTCAGTGTAGCCATCTCGACTTTTTATTAGCTTTTGCTGTTTCTTATTTGGTTAGAGCATTTTTTAAACAAGAAAACCTGGTTGTTTTTGTTGAATAAATTTAAAATATTATTAGTTATTGCAAGTTCCTTCGATCCATGCATGTAGTGTTTGGGTTTATACAAAAAAGAAAGCGGTGTATTAATATTTCGTGATAAAGTATTTGCGTGAAAGTAAATTAGTCCATAACAATTTTAAATAAAAATATTTACTGATTTTATTTCCCAATCAAACATACAATCCAAGTCTGACAGATCAAAGCAGTTTTGTATCTTGTAAATAAAATAAAGATTATAATCGTATAATTAAAGAAAAATATGCAACTTTATATGAAAAGTGAAATGGTTTGGTGCCATTAACCCATAGTGCGTAAAAATTTGGAAAACTGTCAGTAAATAGGCACCTTGCACTGGAACTCGGTTTATACATAAAGTATGCAATATACATAAGTGTCACCATAATGGATAATTACCGTATCTCCTACTTATCTTTCGTAGTATGCAGATCAACCGATAAAAATTTCGCGCGCTTTCGATCGCCTCATCTGCATACTACGAAAGATAAGTAGGAGATACGGTCATTTCCCGCGCTTTTGATCGCCTCTGCATACTACGAAAAATAAGTAGGAGATACGGTAATTATCCATTATGGTGACGCTTATGTAGGTTAGTGCATTTAATTTCGGCACTTTTTGTTTTCCAAGACTTCACTGGCCCGACAGGAAGCAAGAAGCCACAACGCGGCGCAAAAAGTCACGACAAAGGACAAAGAGCCAAAAACGGAAAGCCGAAAAAGAAAACGGCACTCAAACAGCGAGCCAGCAAAAAACATCATTAAAAAAAAAGCCTATCATTATCTCCAGACAATTCAAAAGCTCTACGGCAACGGAACGACAAAAAGACAGCAAAAGCCAAAAAAAGATCAAAACAGCAAAAGGGAAAACGCAAATCGGCACAAAAAACCCTCAATCAGGAGGAGGCTATGACCCCACACATTCAACGGTCTAACGATCAAACACAAAACACCCGACACAATCAATCCGTACCACAGCATATGAGGCCGAAATACACATTATTTATAACGATTGCTCACCACAGACGCAACGAGAACCACGGGGACAAAAATTCGAATAGCCGGGCATCATCCCACAAAAACAAACAATAAATCACACAATCACACAAAAAACATAACATAACAAATAAAAATCACACACAAACATAAAAGCTCTCATAGCATCAAACGATTCCTCCAGAACCAAAGATAAGAGCTAAATCTATGTGGCTATATTGCATACTTCATGTATAAACAAAGTTTCAGTGCAAGGTGCCTATAGGCAGTGCCTTTTAAATTGATACTTTTCAAAGAGTAATAATATTTTTGCGCATATATTGGCATACGGACGCACTGTTTTTGGAAGCACACTGCACTTTCAATGATAATCATACGCGCGAATACGCGTTTTATTTTAAACAACTGCAAGCATATAAATTATATCGTGGGCGCATTGTCCTAGTGTTTACCAATAATTACGCAACGCGTTTAGCGCAGTTGCGCGCGCTTATTGGGATTGGGGGAACTTAGATCCTGAAGTCCTTAGATCCTTGGCAGATGGCGGCGAAGTTAAACAGCCTAAATCTAAGCTAAGCCTAACCCTAGAAATTGGTCGGTGTATTTTCCAGTTTGCTTCGAAACGACGCCACTCAAAGGCAAGGATCTAAGTTCCCGTTACCCTTATTGGTAGACGCCTGGATCAACATGGTCCATGTATGTCTTTTTAAAAGCTTGGGAACAAGAGGCCGAAAATTGTTCCATGGCGGGAGCCAAATTTTGTAAAATTGATCAAAACTTCTTACACTCCAAATAAAATTAACAAAAAATATAACAGCTTCACTTCGAAATAATTAAAAAACAACTATAAGGTTTATAGGTGTGCTCGAATATATCAAAGGTCAATAATGCCAAAAATATACAATAAAAGGAACATGTGACATTCGGAATAAATAGCTTGAAAAACGTACGATTTAAATGGTTCCGTAGATTTCAGTCAGAAATACCTTTTTTTTAAACGGTTTGTTTTGAGTGTCTTATTTTTTATTATATGAGTTTAATAATATGATTAATCGCCTTCATGAGGCGAAGCTTATAATTTAAAAAAAGCGCTCCTTTCGAAGAAGCATAATCAGCGGATGAACGGGTTTCACAGTTTTGACGGTGTTCTCAATAATTTTCCAACAATATTACGCCGGCTGAATTTTAAATCCTTTTAAATTTGAGTTAACGGTGGTGGATTTTTATACCGCAGTGGTGGAATGTATAAAGTAATTTTTACGGTCAATGAGAAAGAAAATAATATAAAGAATTTGTTATCAATTGTAATATAATATAGTAATGGTTCGCAAATCGTAATCTTTATTTTTTAACCCCTATTGCGTTATTCAACTTCTAGCCTTTATTTTCTATGTTTTTTAAAATCAAAGTTCCCAAAATAGGGTGATTTTTGTGAATCAAAATTATCTTATGCAAAACGTTTTGTAAAATCTTGGATTTCACTGTAATTTTTTTAAACATACTTTTTTAGTCATAATATAATAAAACAAAAATATGAAGGCTTTCTATTTTTTAATTTAATTTTAATTGATGTACATATAACAAGTAAGTAATTTTTGTAAGAAGCATAATAGCAATTTTTTATATTCTTCGATTAGGGTAGTGCATTTAATTTCGGCACTTTTTCGTTTTTCCAATGTAACTTTTCACTGTATGGCCTGATTTTTATGTTTGATAGCTCATTTTAAAGCTTTTACGATACTGCGTTGCGTCATAAAAAAATCACTGTACGAAAGTTGTTTTTTTACTTAATTAAATCAGTTTTTAAAAAAATGGAAAATTGCCGAAATTAAATGTATGCATTTAATTTCGGCACTTTACAAACAATCGATTGTTTCTCAGTCAAAAAATCATCATTTTCAAAAATTTAAAAACCTATCATTATCTCCAGACAGTTTTCTTTAATTTAAAATTTTGCTTGTTGTTCAACGTGTAACTGGAAAAAAGTTACAGCTAAAATGCTAAATGGTATCAAAATGAGGAAAATTTGGGAAAAAAGTGCATTTAATTTCGGCACTTTTTAAAAAGACCCCCTTAATCGAGTTTAAGTGTAGTGTAGTGTTGTAAAAAGTATTGATTTTGAATTATTTTAAGTAAAAGTAAAAGTAAATTGAAAAATTTTAATTTAAGTAAAGTAAGAGTAAAAGTAATTTGTGATTTTTTAATTTAAGTAAAGTAAAAGTAAAAGTAATGGTCAAAATTTTATTTAAGTAAAGTAAAAGTAAAAGTAAGACCTATTTTTTTAAGTAAAAGTAAGAGTAAAAGTATAATAAAAGTAATTTTGAACCAGAGCAAAATACCGGTTTTTGGAGCTCCAGAGCTCCGTTCTAAAGTTTTTTTTGCTAATTTTATGCATAATTATCATTTTAATAAGTTTTTTAGTCAAAATAAATGGTTTTAGCGTGTTAGCGGCATAAAAAATTGTCTTTTGCCATTTACTTTACAACAAGCCCATAGGAAATCAACCCATTGAAATTACTTAAGCTTTACTTAAATTAATTTAAGTATTTGCAGTGGAAAATCTGAGTAAGAGTAAAAGTAAAAGTATTTGAAATTTCAAAAGTCGAGTAAGAGTAAAAGTAAAAGTATTTGAAATTTTAAAAGTCGAGTAAAAGTAAAAGTAAAAGTAATCCAAAATCCGTTACTTTTATTACTTTAAGTAAAAGTAAAAGTAACTTTTTACAACACTAGTGTAGTGCTATGACTCCTACACATTTCAACGTTGTCTTTTAACTATTTACAACTACAATTTACCACCCGACGACTAAATTCAACCCGTTTTTACCTACAGCAATAGTGTGCCGAAATTACACTATTTTATTTTATAACGATTGCTCACCACAGACGCAACGTAGAACCACGGGGACTAAAAATTCGGAAAATAGACTAAATTTTACCAGGACAGTTTAATTTTTAAACCAATTTATTGCGTAATCATGAAATGCCCATGTTCTAAAAACGAGTAACATTTTTTAAAAATTATAAATCACACAATTTCATATGAAAATATCATAACATAACAAATAAAAAGCTCACGACAGTCATCTACATATAATCATCTACATATTAGCTCTCATTTGAGCTATCAAACGTCGTATTCCGTCCAGGATTACCAAAGATATAGTTCAAAATCAAAAATGCCCAATTGGGAAAAGTGCCGAAATTAAATGCACCACCCTATAAGTTTTTTTTCTATTACTAATCTGGGTGGTAATATAAGTTTAACACAGCAAGCGCTTTACTAGCTGCATAATACTCATGTATAACTTACTATTGAGTACAATTAATAAAACGTGTATTAAAGTCTTAAAGTTACAGAAGAACTATTACAGAACTATTAAGAGTATGCCTATTACTATACATTATTATTACCAAACACAAATAAAATACTAATGTAAAATATTGAAAGAATTAATCCGATATATTTAAGAATTTTTTCGTAGTACTCTCCTTTGAACATAACTCTTGTCCGCAGTCTTTACTAAGGTGGTGGTCCCGGTGCAAACACATTGGTCTCAATTATTTCTGGTATAAATCCTTCATCGAGAGGTTCAAAAATTGTTCTGGAACGATCTAAAAAAAATTTCGTTTTATGTTTACTTTATTTTAGCCTTTTAGGTTTTCCCGCTGCAAATCCGCAGAAGGTCTTAGTGCTGCAGTGTGTTAAAATTGGCGTCGATCGTCGACAGCAGGCGAAGTTTATCAAAGTGCAGCACTGGCACGGAATACCTTCTGCGAATTTGCAGCGCTTTTTGAACGAAAAAATATCAAAAGTTAACTTTTATATGTGTAGTTTATTATAATTTACTAAAATTGGAGATTTGCCCTCAAAAAATAGCAGAAAAATGAGAGATTTTTGCAATTAAATTCGCATGTATGCTAGTTTTTTTTTTGAAAATTTGGTGAGAAAAATTTTGAAAATTTGGTCAGAAAAATTTTTTTCGTGTTATATAATTACCAAATAAATTTAGCGGGTTTCTACTAGTGATGTTCCTACTCTTCAATATCATGCTCCGCAAGTCCGGCCGTTTATAACGAAGGGAGCTCCGGAACTCCGCCTCCTAAATAAGCGATTTAAAGCTTATTTAAGCTTAAAATACATTTTAAACGACACTAGCTGTATTTGTAGACTATTTTTATTGTTTTAAATATGTTTTGGAAAAAATTTAATTTACAAAAAAATTTTGACAAAATAATTAATGTCATTTCTCTTTATATAATTATTCACGAACTTAGTATAAAAATCGGGCGGAACTCCGGAGCTCCAGGGGTTGTCCCGGAGCTCCTAAAAGCAAAGCCCCACTACGGAGAGTTCCGGGGAACATCACTAGTTTCTACTAATATCGTAAAGATTATGGAACAGTTTTTTTCATACGAATTCTAAATCTTAGCAAATTTTCATTGTATATCATTGTTTTATTACCTGTTGCTGATGTATAAAATAGTCGTCTGGTCATTCTTCTTTTTCTGGCCATTTCACAAGTGTGCGGACAATATTTAGCCATATACAGCCAATTTTGTTTTATACATTCTTCAACAGTTGACCAAAAACAGCACATGTGATGATGATCGAACTCTAAAGCATTGCGTGCGGAAGAATAGGTGTTTAACCAGTAAAAATGTATAGGCACCTTGCACTGAAACTCGGTTTATACATGAAGTATGCAAATGCAATATACATAAGTGTCACCATAATTGATAATTACCGTATCTCCTACTTATCTTTTGTAGTATGTAGATCAATCGATCAAAATTTCGCGCGCTTTCGAGGAAATAAAATGAAATAAACAACCTATAAAATGCTCTTTTACATTTTTAGGAGCAGACAAACTTTGAATTTTAACTTGAAATTTTTAAAAAGTTCAACTGAACCAAACATAGTTTTTACAAAATAGAATAGACAGTTTTATATAACGATGTACAAAATTTGTGGCATTAAAGAAAAAAACTTATGTTTTCTTATCGTAAGCTTGTCAAGCCAAAAATATTGCAAATTTGCAAAAAAAAATTACACAAAACTTTTCTACTACAATAACTATGATGGTCCGGACCGGATATATAGGTCGAAGTCGAATGTTTCCTAAAACTTCTAGGTGAGATGACTAAATACATAGCTGTGATTGAGCTCGAGGTTAACCCACACGGTTAACTTACACACACAGGCTAATAGCAAACAAAAAATGTTAGGTTAGTTAGCTGAGCATACCTAAAGTTGCAGATAAACTAAATAATAAAACAAAAAAACATACACGATGATTTACTCTTGCTGGATGCTTTGACCAACCAACTTTTTTAACTAGGTTTTTTGTAGTAATAATTTTAAAAAACATAAAATAACACAACAACAAAAAACACATTTTTGTGCCCAAATTTGAGTTTCTTGTGCTTCAATTAGGAGTTATTGTATATTTTATCTGACTTGTGTGGCTTAATTTGTGCGGGTAATGACCCAAATTAAGGCGCGTAGGCCGCGACTCGTTTTCCTCTAAATGATACTGTGACCTGTGACGACCCAAGGTAGAAGCGAAAATCACGAGGCGCTGAAAAATTTTAATAGCCAAATTTATTGAAAAGTTGATACAAGTATTGAACCCGTAACATCCGAAGTCAAGTCTGGTGTGCTAATCATTACAGTATAGGCCAGACAACGAAAAGAGAAAAATATTGGCCTTTTATTAACGCTTGTACTTTGAGTTTTACAATTCTCCTGAATTGTGTGAGCTATAAAATTAGTCAGATATTTTTTATATTTGTTGATAATACAACATTGTTCTTGAGAAGATTTTCAACAAAAAATTACCGTTCACTCCATCGCACACAGATTTACTGATCTATAATTTGCGATTAAGAAATACATTCTTACATTTTTTTTGTTTGTGGAAAATACGGAAATAGCTGTTATTTAACTGTTCTAAAAGAGCATTTTCAGATAGTACTCCTATATAGCCCGGAAAAAACTAATAATTTAATCGGGTTTAAATTGGAAAATTTTGTAGCCTTGGTGCCAAGAACAATTATTAAATTCGAACTATATAAGTTTCGTTTTAAAGGAGTAGTCCGTTCGGAGCAATATACAGTATGTCTACGCGTCCGATTTAGGGTATAAAGCAGTTTTACATATAAATATGTAGTTGTGGATAGGTCTAATCGAATGTGGTACACGTATGAAGTTTGGTAGCATACATGAGCACGGAGGGCTGGTTTGGGGGGTTAACCCCCCAAATTCTGAGAAGGGGGGTTTAACCCCCCCACTCAGAAGTGGGGTGGGGGGAAAAGGTTAACCCCCCCAAATTTTGGAAAAATGAAGAAAAAATGTCTTTAAAATGACTTCTAACTGCTTCCAAACTTAAGTTTTAAGGTCAAAATGAATGTTATAGACAGTGAAAAGCTCAAAAATGCAATAAAAAGGGGTTTTTGACCTAAAATTAGTGGTTTTTTACCTATTTTTTTCTTTAAAATCGAAAAACAATATGGGTAAAATGCACTCCAAAAAAAAACGATATGGGTATTTTGCGTTTCTCGAATATTAAACCCTCCCTTAATTTGGGGTTTAACTCCCCACTCCGGACCAACTTGCCCTTGTATGTTTGGTAGGCGCGTCCCATATCGCACAAAAGGGACACTTCTTTCATATAGATCTATTTCAAATTTAACATTTGGATTTCTTCGCACCAAGGCTACAGCCTTTTCAAATTTGAACCCGTTTTTTCAAGTTTTAAAGGATTAGTTCGTTCTGGGCGATATATAAGGATTTGATTTATAAAAAGGCTCCTTTTTTAAAAAACTGGCAGTTCTATTCCATAACAAAACTATATAGTAGAAAAAATACAAAAACAGACTAAAAATCTCCTATATGTAAGTACGCAAAAAAGGGCAAAAAATGTAAAACGTAAAAATGGCAAAAAATTATTAGTTTGTTATCGATTGGTTTTATCAATGTTACGCCAATAAAATTTTAATATGAAACTTATGCTTGAGAAAAAATGCAATCTTCAATGAAAAAAATGTTCAAACTCAAATGCATTATTAGTTTTTAAAAAATTGTCAAATTTGCAATTAAATTTCCGATCACATCGTTGGTCAAATGCGAATAAATATTGCACTAGTTTGCAGTGAAAATAGGATTTTCGCGCTTGGTGATATAGCCTAATTTCTTATTCGCAATAAAAACCTTTTTCAGTGTTGATTCGCAAGTACCACAAGACTTCTTGCAAGCCAGTCTCATATAAAAAGGATTCCGATAAAGCTAAAACAATAACAAAATCTTACAAAATATTAAGAATCTTTATTTGGGTTTTTATAAAGAATAATGACGGAAAAATCGAAAATTCAAGAAAATTTTGTATAGTGTAGTTCTGAATAAGCATCTTTTCCTGTACGAGAGAGGGTACAAAAAGAAAAAAATAAAAATTGAAAAAATCGTAGTTTTCTTAGTTTCTTTAATTTAAACCTATACCTAATTAAAATTGCTATGCGATGATATGTTTCACTATGTTGAAGTGTTATATCAGTTTGTGCTAAATAAATTTTGGTTTTTTGATTAACCATCAAAATAGTTACAAATCATGGCTAAAATAGTTTTTTGTTAATAATGATTTAGAATTGGCAAAAATAAAGTTGAAATTTGTGCTTTTAAACTAATTTAAAACCTACATAGGTTTTTTGAATGTTCTGGTTGTAAAACTATTTAAAATTTAAAAAAATTTAAAAAGTCCATTCCAAACTTTTAAATAAAAGCATTTTCTGTAATTGAAACACTAAAAAAGTGGGAACCAAGCGCGCCAGCAGCGCCGTACCTACGAAGCGGCAAAAAAATTAAAAATGCCCAAAAAATTTTTGTGCTTTTGTAACATTAAGAAGCATTTAAGAAATTTTGAAGAGAAGTGGTCGAGATATTGAACCAATAAATATTTGAAATATATGAAACTGTAAAAGGTACTAGCCGCTCGCTGTTTCTCAATTTTTCTCCTACGTATGATTGGCGCTACTTGTCATTGTACCCTCTTACTACACTAAAAAAACCCTTATTCAGAACTAGTCAATCTAAAAAGAGGCTAAATATAAATAGAAAGCAAAATATATATCCAAAAATATTTACGAAAAACTATTTTTGAACAAAAACATATAAAATGATAAATTATCACACAAAAATTGAATAAACTATATAATGAACTGAATGATAACTTCGCATCGTGAGGGTAGGAACATCGCAGATATTAAATCGCAGTGAAAGAAAAATACTATATAGTAGTGATGTTCCTACTCTCCAATATCATGCTGAGGAGCTCTGGCCATTTAAAGCGGAGGGAGCTCCGGAGCTCCGCCCCTTAAATGAGCAATTTTAAGTTTATTTAAACTTGAATACATTTAAATTTACTTTTAATTTACTTGAATACATTTAAATTTTAAAAAAATTTTAACGAAATAATCTATGGCATCAATCTTTAATTATTCGTAAATTTAGTTTTAAAAAATAAGGCGGACCTTCTGGGGTTGCTCCATAGCTCCTTAAAGCGGAGCTCCGCTTCGGAGCTTCAGAGCTTGGAGCTCCGGGGCACATCGCTACTATATAATTAAATTCAATGCTCAATTTAATAATAAAACTATATCATTAATCACAATTAGTTTTTTAATTAACTATATGCAGTGATATTGTTTTTATACCTATGTATATATATACCAATATTTTTTAAAGTTTTCACGTTTAATATAGTAATATATAAAATATTACAAAACTGCAAATTGTTTCGCGTCTACGGCACGTTTTTTGAAAATCAAATTCCATACGCCTAATACAAAATTTGTCGTTTGGAATAGATACTATGCTATGTATGTTGTATTAGAAAATTTAAAGTTTTACTTACTTGACATTCTCCCATCTCAGCCCACCTTTTGCAGTTTTGATGTTTGTCGAAACATGGCAGCGAAAAAATGGAGAACGAAATCGGATAATTATAATTGCTAATTAATTTCGTGCAATTCTACACGATCAACTCGTTATATCATAATAACTTGGCTATTTAAATGCTGAAATGTAGTCATGTGTACAAATTATCTTATTTTGATTAATAAATATTTTTTGTAAATATAAAAATATAAGCGCTCCAAACAAGTTTGCGTAATCGCCTTTTCCCCTGTTTGTTACCATACGGTGAAACCTTCGTCCCACGGTAGTGGTATGATTTTTTTAACATTTTGGTGAGTAAACTTCACCTGCGATTAGCTCTGCGTATATTTTGATGGTACTTAATCTTGTATGCGTTAATAAAACTTGAATGATTGCTACCGTACTAGGTTTAACCATTTCAATTTACTCGTTCACTGGACAGTAAGCGAACACATTAAAATGGTTAAAGCTGGTACAATAGCAATTACGCAAGTTTTATCCACGTGATTGTGGAATTAATTGGGTTGAAGTTTACACACTACAATGGTCAGACGAGTATGACCACTACTGTGAGACAAGGGTTTAATCGTGATGGTACAAAGGTTTCAGTGTGGTAACCCGGGAAAAGGCCGCCACGAGAACGCGGTTAAACCCTGATTTTACATAATCGAAGCTGCTATTATTTTATAATGGGCACTGCTATAGTTCAAGCACACTTATCAATAGTAAAACCATTAATTTTATAGTATTTTTAACTTTTAACTGACTTCAAAATAATCAAAATCATCAGATCTAATGCCATTGTTGTGTCTGCTAAAAGTTGCATCAGAGTCCTGTTGATTATAATTTAAATGCCAAATTTTTATTTGTAATTATTAAAGGCGTAATTTTGTCACGCACAGTCGATATAGGAAACGCTTTATTTATTTGGAACAGTTGTATCATAAAATTAAAAGTTTGTGTGCATTTGTAAGTACTATAGATTATCGCGCTAGAATACATTATACACGGTGCCCGAAAAAATATTCTTCTGCAAATATATATTTTATTTAAATACTTTGAATTTTTAAAAACTTGTTAGTTTTTTTTAAAGTTTTCTAGCTTAAAATTTTTAGATTTCATTTAGGTTAAGGAAAATATTTGTTGTTTGTCTTGATCCTAAAATATATTTAGGATTTATATTTTGCCAAAGAAATTACGCGCAGAATGAATTTTGTCCCCGGCGAGCGCCTTGTTCAGACTACTTCGATTATTTGTCGTTACTACGGTATAAAAAGTTACAATTTTTAAAAAAGCAAAGTGAATTGGACTCATTCTCTTGTGGCAACGACGTTATCATAATTAGCAATTACGTTGGTATTGTGGATATTTGAGGTTTCCTTTATTCTTGTGACCAGCAACAATTTTTACGATACAATTAAATAAAAAAACGAATCTATCAATAACTATTAAATTATAAATTGTTTGTAGCACCCGTAAGAATAAACAAAAAAATCTCTACTGTATATAAAAAACAATATATGGTCTTCTAAATATGTTTAAACCAACACTTTTTTTAAAAACCAAATATTGTGTATAAAACTTTCTTGTCCTTCATACCGTCATCGTTTTAAAAATCATAGCTCTAAAAACGTTATAAATTTTGTCATGCAAAATATAGTTTTTAATTTATTTTTTTATTAAGCTTAAAGCAGAATATGGAAAGCCGATTACTCAGCGCTAACTGAGCAACCAAGCACTATAAATAACAATACTATCAGAGTATAGCGTATCTCAGCTGGGGATCGATCTCTGAACAGGACCTACAGTACGCAAGACGAACCTTCCGCCATTGCGCCACAACCTCGACTAATCTTGTAGTTATCTAATACCTTGGCGCAAATTATGTAATACAAACTTTAATATAGAGATTTATGTTTTATGATAATTTAGTAATTGACTAAAAATTTGTTGTTGGCCTTCTGACTTCCTTTGTTGTTATGGTAGATTCTATTTTCGGTGTGATAGGAGTTTTTCTTGTTTTCTTTCTTTTTGTAGTTGTCGGCATTTTCGTTGTATTGTTTCTCCTTATTTGGGAAAAAGTTTGTAGAATAAATGAATTACGTGTATAAATTTAGTATAATGCTCAGCTAACTAACCTAACATTTTTTGTTTGCTATTAGCCTGTGTGTGTAAGTTAACCGTGTGGGTTAGTCTTAGTCTTATCACTATCTATTTAGTCATCTCACCTACAAGTTTTTTAGTTGAATGTTTCCTATAGGAAACATTCGACTTTGACCTATATATCCGTTCTCCGGACCATCATAGTTATTGGAGTATAAAAAGTTTTGTGTAATTTTTTTTGCAAATTCAAGATTTCTGGTTTATAATTACGATAAGAAATAAAAATTTTTTTTTAATGCCACAAATTTTGTACATCGTTATATAAAACTGTCTATTTTATTTTGTAAAAACTATGTTTGGTTCAGTTGAACTTTTTAAAAATTTCAAGTTAAAATTCAATGTTTGTCTGCTCCTAAAATGTAAAAGAGCATTTTATAGGTTGTTTATTTCATTTTATTTCCTCGAAAGCGCGCGAAATTTTGATCGATTGATCTACATACTACAAAAAACAAGAGGAAATAGATGGAAATTATCAATTATGGTGACACTTATGTATACTTGACATTCACAGATAATTTCAGCGTATACAACCAGTTCCAGCGCAAAGCGCCAATAAATTGTTACTGTGTCAAACATCATTCTTGCCATATGAAATAATTCAGAGTTCAATCATCAATCACATGTGCTGTTTTTGGCTCGACTGTTGTAATTAATGTATAAAACAAAATTTGCCGAAGACTGCGTGAATATTGTCGCCCCACTTGTGAAATGGCCAGAAAAAGGAGAATGACCATAGCGACTATTTTATACATCAGCAACAGGTAATAAGACATTACCAAACAATGAAGATCAGTTAGGATCCAGAATTGGAATGAAAAAAACTGTTCCATAATCTTTACGATATTAGTAGAAACTGAATGACTGTTCTCTGAACCTCCGTGAGTGGGGCTTTGCTTTTTAGGAGCTTTCCGGGATCAACCCCTGGAGTTGGAGTTCCGCCCGATTTTTATACTAAGTTCGTGAATAATACCTATATAAAAATAAATGACATTAATTATTTTTTGTATAAATTTTTTGTAAATTAAATCTTTTCCCAAAACATATTTAAAACAATAAAAACAACTCAGTACAAATACAGCTCAGTGCTCGTTTAAATGTATTTTAAGCTTAAATAAGCTTTAATCGCTTATTTAGGAGGCGGGAGTTCCGGAGCTCCTCTTTGTTATAAACGGCCGGACTTGCGGAGCACTGATATTGAAGAGTAGGAACATCACTAAAATAATAATCCTTGCTAAATTTATTTTGGTAATTATATAACACGAAAAAAAAATTTTTCTTAACTAATTTTCAAAATTTTTCTAACCTAAATTTTCAAAAAAAAAAAACTAAGCATACATGCGAATTTAATTGCAAAAATCTCTCATTTTTCTGCTATTTTTTGTAGGGCAATTTTAATATTCTTAGAGAAAATTATAATAAACTTACATATAAAAGTTAACTTTTGATATTTTTTTCCTGTTCAAAAAGGGCTGCAAATTCCCTGATAAGGTATTCCGTGCCAGTGCTGCACGTTTGGAATAAACCTTCGCCTGGTGGTTGATGATCAACTGTACGCTTTTAGAACACTGCAGCACTAAGACCTTCTGCGGATTTGCAGCGGGAAAACCTAAAAGGCTAAAATAAAGTAAAAACATAAAACGAAATTTTTTTTAGATTGTTCCAGAACAATTTTTTTAACTTCTTGATGAAGGATTTATACCAGAAATAATTCGAGACCGATGTGTTTGCACCGGATGTCTTACTAAGAAAACAAACCTGAAGACAAGAGTTATGTTCAAAGGAGAAGACGAGCAAGACACGTAACTGAACGAAGATGGACAT
>JASAMX010005801.1:0-5000 GCA_030248175.1 Microlaimidae sp. YZB2_3
ATAAAAATTAAGGATTTAAAAACTATAAAAAATTGTTAACCCATCTCATTTTATACATTCTGAACGCAGCAATATTAAACTTTTTTATCGTCAAATACATAAAGAGCCTTATAAGTTTTAAAAAATATTTTGTGTTTTAATTCAATTTAAAGAATATTTTCATTTACCAAAAGTGGTTTTATTCAAAAATCCTGTGGTAGGCTACCTTGTACTGAAATCCTGCTACAGAAATTGTCAAAAGAAAGAAAATATTTTGGGATAACTTTAGACAGCAAACTAAGTTGGAAAGCTCATGTTATACTTAAACAAAGGAAAGCAACAGCAGCTCGGTGGCAGTGTAGAAGAGTGGTTGGTAAAACATGAGGGCTTTTTCCCAAAATAGCCAGTTAAAGCTATAATAAGGGTATAATAAGTATATACAGCTATAATAAGGGTCGCATTCTGAAGAAACCCTTACATTTATCCCGATAAATCCATTTCAATGAAAATAAAAAAATAAATATATATTGTAAATAAATAAACCTGCCGCATATGGGACAGAAAATAATTGCAATGAATTTTTTTTAAAATTTTTTCTCTCGCGCCGCAAAACCACCTCGCGCAAAATAAAAAAAAATTAATCAATGGCTTATTTTATTTTTTATTAAATTAATCCTAGGGGAGAAAATATTTAACCACCTCTCGAGTAGGATAAATTCTTATTCTAAAAACAATAGAAAAAATTTAACCCGACTTTTACCTAGGTAAAATTGATTTTTCACTCCCATCCTTAAGCACATGAAAAAAAGTTACCCTGGGGTAACTTTCAACCGCGCGTCAGAATGCAACCCCAGACCAATGGTAAGCTATTGTGTTGTACTATTGTGCTATTGTATGGTGGCCTCGAATGGAACTAAAGGAAGGTAAAGACATGCTTAGCAAAATCCAAAGACTAGTTTGTTTAATTATTTCTGAAGCCATGAGAACAACACCAACTGCAGCTATGGAAGTCCTCCTAGTTCTTGTACCTATTCACTTGTTTATGAAACAACAAGCAATGGCCGCAACGCAATCCACAAAGTTTGCAAAGTAGATGAATGAACCCATAGAGGTATACCTCATGGACATACCAAAGTAAAAAGTATTGGATTGGGCGCCAGCGCCATACCTCTTATGCAGCTTATTAGTGAGTACTGCAAAAAATGCTTTAGATTTGAGAAAACACTTCAAACTTTGATTCCCACAAAAATGGAGTGGAATGAAAATAAAGAGAATCTATTAGCAGAAGATGCTCTAGTCTGCTACACTGATAGGTTGCAAATGGCTGAGAAAACTGAAGCAGGCGTTCACTATCATTTCCAGCACGATATGGAGCAATCATTACCTCTGAGAAGTGTTTCAAGCAGAAACATATTTAATTATGGCTTGTGCTAGCAGTGATATACTGACCACAGTACAGAATATAAAAATCTGCATCTGCTCTGATAGTCAGGCAGCCTTCAAAGCACTAAATGCTTCATCAATCACGTCACAAAATAATTTTAGAGTGTAAAAGTGCTTTGGAAACTTTAGCTTAACACAATGAAGTTAAGCTAGTATGGACTCCTAGCCACAAGGGTCCAAATAGAAATGAATCGGCAGATCAACTAGCTAGAATGGAAGTGGAATATTGGACCAGAGCCAGACCAGGAAGTGAAGACTGCCTGCGCTTTAAGGATGGGGTACCAAGCAACATTAAAAGCTATGGCAAATCCTGTAAAACTGTGTGGGCCAGGGAAACTTATGCGGCCAGGACAGTATTACACTTGTGAGTATCATGCTATTATTACAGAGAGTTCCATTTAAATGGAGAGGATCATTATAAAGGCCTACTCTGATTTAGTTTTTTATATAGTAGTTGCAGATTTTGTTTTATACTTTTAAATGTTTTATAGCGTTAAATTCATCAGTTTTTTAATATATTTTGCCCCATTGGTTTCTTTTTAGGTGTGCTTCTAACATTGAAGATAGTTGTGTAGTGCTAGGTAAATGTATGTTTTTTACCTAAGTACATTATTGTTACTGACTGTGAAGACTATGTTTTATAGTTTTTTTTGGTTTTATGCATTTTATTGCAAATTTTTTTAATCATATTTATTTTTCAAAGCTAGTTAACGTGTGTATTTGTTATTTAAGTTTTGAGTTTGTTGTAAATTTTTTTATTTTAGATGTAAAAGCTTATGTAATAGCTAATGTTTCAGTTCAGCTAAAAGTTTGTTTTATTATTTCACAATTTT
Source organism: Microlaimidae sp. YZB2_3 (assembly GCA_030248175.1). Classification (NCBI taxonomy): domain Eukaryota; kingdom Metazoa; phylum Nematoda; class Chromadorea; order Desmodorida; family Microlaimidae; species Microlaimidae sp. YZB2_3. Next base: position 2,256 of record JASAMX010005801.1, read on the forward strand.
TGTTGCCTGCACGCATTGACACTCGTTTCACAAACACATTTTTATCCCACATTTTCTATTACACATTAAAGATTACATCACACTTTTACTACCAGTCCAATTTTCCCTGATAAATTTGAGACTTTCACTACAGATCAAAAATTTAGCTCTTTGCAACTTTTTTTTTAAATTTAAATTAAAAGAGTGTTGTCACTACCGCCCAGAATGAACTGCTTCTATAATATTGAACAATAAATTTTTGAAGTTGGTAGATTTTTTATGTAATGGTGTTGTTTTTCTGGGTGAGATATCATTTAGGTACACAAAAAACTAATTTAATCTTGGTATTTATAATAAAGTAGTAATTTAATGATTGTAAAAAAATGTTCAATTCACTTTTGAGTAATGAATTAAAGAACTATTATAAATTAGTGCAAAACTAAATTTATTTACAACTTAAAAAGTTAAGCAATCACTAGTCGATTGTTTGTTTATGCTGTTGGACGTGTCCAATTAAACAAACCTTGTATTTTATTATTAGTATTATCAAAAATATATAATATACCGAAAAATGTGCAACTCCTATATAAAAAAATAAGTCAAAGTAGGCCATTATAAAGAGCCTCCCTATTAAATGGCACCTTGTTCTATTATAATGGCATAGTAGCCATTTTAATTTGGCGAATTAAAATGGAGAAGAAGCCCTTTTAATAGCCATTTATTGATTTATTTTCACTTCATATATACTCACAAGTGTAATACTGTCCCGGCCGCACGAGTTTTCATGTGTTGGTTTAATTCTGTCAAACACGGTAAAACTCATGCGGCCCCGACAGTATTACACTTGTGAGTATGTAAAATTAAATGTATAAATGGCTATTATAATAGCTTCCTCTCTATTATAGTTAGGAGTTGCACATTTTTTGGTATATGATATATATTTTTGGTATTATCAATGATAATTATAGATGAACAAGGAGGGGGGGTAGGGTCCACCCCCCTAGCCTCGAATTTTTAGTTCTCCCCTCTAAAAAAATCCCGGGGGCCCCCTGCCCCCAAATTTTTGAATTATTACCCTTGACGCCCACTAGAATTTAAAATTTGACCCCCTCGAATTTAAAATTTGCGCATGTTTAAACAGAAAAACAGATACAGACTTATCAAATGCCAGTATGCCAGGAGAACTATTCACCAATACAAGTTTGAATGAACAACCTATATTGGACTTAAGTATATAATAATTCTACAGATAAAATTTTTTCTCAAGTTTTGGTCGATAAATGATTGGGCACCTCCTAAAACTCACAAACGAAAGCACAATATAAAATAATCTGTTTATATAAAAATAATAAAAAATTATATAAATAAAAATAAGTTTTTTAAAGGTAAATTTTTTTCTGACAGACTGTGAGAAGTTTTGCCCATTTTTAAGGATAAATCAATTTATTTGTATTATATTCAAATAATGAAAATGAAATATCTGAGGCCGTCAAGTAACTCTCTGTTGGCAAAAATATTAAATTGTTTACTTTCTGTTGATTTGATTCATCAGTTTAAGTTATAAAACTACCCATCAATTGTGAAACTACCAGAGTGCTACGTATAAAACGTTTAAATACAGTGCCTAAATGTAGCTGAGAACCCAGAGAAAGATTGGTACATAATACATAGCTAAGCTAACAAAAAACACTATATAAAATATCAGACCGAGACAAAGAGACAACAGAAAAGTTAATGCTAAAAGAAAAAATTTAAATTGAGTCTATTATTACCAAAAATATATAAAAAAAGGAAAAATGAGACACTTACAAAAAACTGCTTGAAAACCAAGGTTCCATTTAAATGGGACCTGGTCCTATTTATATGGGACTTAATTAAATGCAATTTGTTTTTTTCAAGCAGTTTGTTTTAAGTGTCGCATTTTTCCTTTATTATATATTTTTGTTATTACCAATTTTTATTTAATTTTAATTTAAATAAAATTATACAAAAAACAAAAGCAATTTTGAAATTAAAAATTAAAAGCTTATTTAGAAAAAAACCCTAGAGTACTTAAGGCATATATAATATAATATAATTCATTGAGGCAATGATGAATAAAAATGCCAAAGAAATAAACAGAAGCATAAAAATTAAGGGAAACAAGAAAATACGAATAAATAACTGGAATTAAAACAGATTACTGGAAAAAAAATAAAAAAAAGAAAGTTCTCAGGGTGAACCACGAAGTGATTAGAAACACAATACTAAACAGACCATTGCAATGCTATCACGCAGACGATAAACCAAGGGGAAATATGGCAAAAATGGAGATCAGGGGGCCTGATGGGGGAGGGGTTAAAATTTTTAAACGCTGGGATGCGTAATAAAAGTAACATTAAAATTATAAAAAATTGAGTTTAGCTGATTTATTGTTATTATAAATAATATGTTATTTACATGTTAAAGTAATACAAAACAGCTTTTTATTTGTACTGATTTTATATAGCTTAAACACTAAATTGAGTCACAGCTATTTTTGTTATTTATAGGTTTTTTGTGGTTAAAAATTAAAATAGGGAGATAAATTGCTAAATTGCGCGCAGGTTCACCAAGGAACTGAATAGAATAATATAAAAATAACAAATGAGAAAAAGTAAAGGAAATATGAGAATAAGATATACATTATATCCACAGATATAAACAGTTGAATATATCAATGATTAAAAAAATAAAAAATGCAAGAAAAATAGTATATTAAACCAAGAAACATTTACATAAAGATTA
>JASAMX010005801.1:10000-13780 GCA_030248175.1 Microlaimidae sp. YZB2_3
CCACGTAAACCATTGTGACCCAGCAACGCAGCCAACTGACATCAAGCTTTTAGTTGTCAGCCACGCCAGTTACAACCAATGCAGCCACAGCAAACCAGGCTTATGACTAAATGGCCATGGACATTAAAGGGCATTAAATACCGCCCACCACATCCACTGGTGGTTTTATTTCAGGAAAGTTGGACGTCAGTACAAAAAAATTGGATTAGGGGCCTGGAAAGTAGGGAGGTGGGGCGCCGCTGAAAGGAGCAAAACTGCGATTTTTACATTTTGGAGCCCAATGGTGATACCAAAATTATTTTATAGTTAGGCGCCAATCTTTCCATTGTCATCCAGATATCAATTTTCAACATATAAAAAACAATCCAATCCATTTAAAAAAACCTGTCGCCTGTGGTCAACGAGAGATAATTTACATGGGACTTGTTAAAAACATTTCAATATTTGAAGTTTTTGGTAACTAAGATACTAAATAATAAGCCTATAATTCAAAACTTAGACTTTTTTATTATATACTTTCCTAATGATAAAAATGATAGGACGTTTAGTTTATAGAGTTGTTCGGAATAAGCGTCTTTTACTGTACGAGAGAGGGTACAAAAAGAAAAAAATAAAATCTTAAAAAATCTTAGCTTTCTTAGTTTCTTAAGTTTAAACCTATACTTTATAAAAATTGCTACACGATGATATGTTTCACTGCGTTGAAGTGCTGTGATATATCAGTTTGCGCTAAATAAATTTTTGTTTTTTAATTAAACGTCACAATAATTTAAAATCACCACTAAACTAGTATTTTCTCAACAGTTATTTTATTATTTTATTTTTATTTATTTTGTCAAACGACAGGAACATACAGAAGCAAGTAAATAACCGCACTGAAATTGCATGCACCCAAAAAAAAGAAAAAAAGAAAACCAAATAGAATTGTTTTACACACCAAAATAAGCCATACCAAATCAATCATTTTCAACCCCAAAGGATTCATGACTCCCCGAAATCAAAAATGACTGACCTGATATTACTGTGGCCAAAAATCTATTAGGCTTTGCATAAATTTTATAATGACATAATTTTATAACAGTGATTTCGAATTAGTAAAAATAAAGATAAAATTTGTGCTTTTAAACTAATTTTAAACTTACATACGTTTTTTTTTGTTGTTTTGCTTGTAAAACTATTCAAAATTTAAAAATCAATTTTAAAAAGTCCATTCCAAACTTTTAAATTAAGCATTTTCTGTAATTGAAACATTAAAAAACTGGAAACCAAGCGCGCCGACAGCGCCATACCTACAAAGCGGCAAAAAACTAAAAATCCCCAAAAACTGCTTTTGCTTTTGCAATATTTAAAAAGTATTTAACAAATTTTGAAGAGAAGGGGTCGAGATTTTGAACCAATGAATATTTTGAATATTTTAAACCGTAAAATGTACTAGTCGCTCGCTGTTTCTCAATTTTCCCTCTACATATGATTGGCGCTAGTAGTTATTGTACCCTCTTCCTAACACTAAAAAACCCTTATTCCGAACTAGTAGTCTATTCACAGTTAAAAACTCAGAAGCAAGCACTATAATCTGGAATTCAAAACCAATATTAGATTGAAAATTGAGTACATGGAAATCTGAAGAAAATAGGGTCATTTCCAATCGTTGCCCCTCCTCCAGCAGCTATTTTCATAGTAAAGGGAGATGAAATATTTTTGTCCCCAAAGCAATTGATTTTGATAAGGATTTTTTTCTTTTTGCAAATAATACAGATCCTGTTAAATTAAGAGCGCATAGATTTTTGGCTCAATTTTTTTAAAACGTTTTTTTTACTTTTGTGTTTTAAAACAATTGCTAGGCAAAAGTGTAGTCTCTTGACCAGCAATGCATGACCACCATAATCACTATCTATTTATTGATTTATTCCCTCTGTGGCTGTGGAACGCACAATGTTTGTGGGGCTGACACTTTTCCATGGCGAATTACAATGTGTATTTATCTATCTATCTATAAGCTATATTTTATATACACAACTGGATAAACGCAACAAATATGTATATTAAATAATTAAATAATTATATTATTCCTTCAAAAATTTGTGTCAAGAATTTGGGATTTACTGTAAGCAACACTTTAAAATTCTCAAATTATTGTTCGGAATTAGCTTTCAAAGCTATGTCGCGGGTATCTATGCTATTTCGAGCTTTCACTTCACACGATATGTCACTGTTGCTAAAAGTGTACGTCACATATGTGCGCCCGATTTTAGAGTTTGAAACATTTGTGTGGTCCTCTCATTATGTCAAAGACTGATTGAGCGAGTTCAAAGAGTAGGGTAGTGCATTTAATTTCGGCACTTTTCCCAATTGGGCATTTTTGATTTTGGACTATATCTTTGGTAATCCTGGACGGAATACGACGTTTGATAACTCAAATGAGAGCTAATTATATGTAGATGACTGTCGTGAGCTTTTTATTTGTTATGTTATGATATTTTCATGTGAAATTGTGTGATTTATAATTAAAAAAAATTGTTACTCGTTTTTAGAACATGGGCATTTCATGTTTACGCAATAAATTGGTTTAAAAATTAAACTGTACTGGTAAAATTTAGTCTATTTTCCGAATTTTTAGTCCCCGTGGTTCTACGTTGCGTCTGTGGTGAGCAATCGTTATAAAATAAAATAGTGTAATTTCGGCACACTATTGCTGTAGGTAAAAACGGGTTCAATTTAGTGGTCGGGTGTTAAATTGTAGTTGTAATTAGTTAAAAGACAACGTTGAAATGTGTAGGAGTCATAGCACTGCACTTAAACTCGATTAAGGGGGTCTTTTAAAAAAGTGCCGAAATTAAATGCACTTTTTTCCCAAATTTTCCTCATTTTGATACCATTTAGCATTTTAGCTGTAACTTTTTGCCAGTTACACGTTGAACAACAAGTAAATACTTAAATTAAAGAAAACTGTCTGAAGATAATGATAGGTTTTTAAATTTTTGACAATAATGATTTTTTGGCTGAGAAACAATCGATTGTTTGTAAAGTGCCGAAATTAAATGCATACATTTAATTTCGGCACTTTTCCATTTTTTTAAAAACTGATTTAATTAAGTAAAAAAACAACTTTCGTACAATGAATTTTTTATGACGCAACGCAGTATCGTAAAAGCTTTAAAATGAGCTATCAAACATGAAAATCAGGTCATACAGTGAAAAGTTACATTGGAAAAACGAAAAAGTGCCGAAATTAAATGCACTACCCTATTTACTAGGAGATTGTATGCTCGATGTTTCTTTCCTTACGTTGAATATAGAACACGATTAAAAGAGCTTAAACTTGAAAGCTTAAAATTTCGTCGTTTTAAAAATGACCTTTGCATGTGTTTTAAAATTTTAAAAGGTTTAGTGGATATTAATACTAAAAATTTTTTAAGAGTAGAAACTAACAACAGAACCCGTAATAACGGACTTAAGCTCAAAGGCAAACAAACACGGCTTGATATTGCTAAATTTTTCTTTTCAAATCGTGTAATAAACCATTTGAGTAATGTACTAGTGAAGTAGTTTTAGCTAACTCTTATAAAAAATTTCGTAGTCAATTAAACAAGCATTGTCAAGAAAACTATTAAAAATATATTTACAAATAATTTATCCCCAATTATGAAATTTTCTATGAATTACAAATCTGATTGTATCCAACAAGCTGCATTACGAGTTGTAATTTTATATTACCTGTGCGGCTTTATAATTATTATAGTTTAATTTGTATTTGATGTAAAAATTATTTGGTTTGTACAT
>JASAMX010005803.1:0-11518 GCA_030248175.1 Microlaimidae sp. YZB2_3
GAGAGTGTGAAATAGAGGAGACTTAATGTAATGAAAAACTTAGAAGGTTAGAGATTAGATGATCAGAGAGGAGCAGGAGCAAGGAACAGAGAAGGGAGGAGGAGGAAGAGAGGAGACAAAGGAGGAGGAGATGAACAGCAAAGGGAGGAGGAGAAGCATACAGGAGGGGCTATAAGAAGAGCAAGACAAGTTAGAGCAGCAAGGGAGAAGGAGAAGCAGGTCACCAGCAAGGAGGAGAAGAGCAAGGAGCAGAAGTGAGATGAATCAGAGAAGGTTAGAGAAGCAAAGAGCAGAATAGAGGAGCAGCAAGAGCAAGAAGATCAAATAGACGAGAAGAAGAAAACAGAGCAAAGGCCACGATGACCAGCTACCGCCACGACGCCTTGACCGTTCATCGTGCCGCTTTGACCGACCTTAGCCCTGGCCCTGCGCCAAGCACCTAACCACGCCGCTAGCTAGAAGTACTTACGTTACCTTACATCATTGAAGAGTGCGCCTAAAAAGAGATTGGTAGAAGTTAGTTTAGTTATTACCGAATCAAGGGTAACTGACGTAAATTCCGCCAGCTTTTATTTCAGTTAATGGCTATTACTTTTCCTATGCGCAAAATTGCGGTTAATGTTATGTCATATAGCGATTCAAAGTTTATTTCAAATAATTGCGCATGACAAAAATAACCGAACTTAAAGCTTGCCGAATTTAGGTCATTTATCCTAAATAGTTAAGTTACATAGTGTAGAATGTAAATAAAACACAGAGATAGACATATTTAGACAACTCATAGACACCGTATAGAAACTAAAATAATAATAAATACAGTATAAAGGCTGGTTCATACTTATGTAAAAACGTCCTTTGGACAAAGTCTAAAGGACATTTTTACATGTAAAAATGTCCTTTGGACTTTGTTCAAAGGACGTTTTTACATAAGTACGAACCAGCCTTAAGACCTTTTTTACTTTTTATCGATATTTTTTTAAATTCATTCGTCAGCTATTTATAAAGGATAATTTATGGTTCTATTTGTGACTAAGTAAAGAAATAAAACGTAGAATCATAACTATGTAGGGTAGTGCATTTAATTTCGGCACTTTTCCAAATTGGGCATTTTTGATTTTGGACTATATCTTTGGTAATCCTGGACGGAATACGACGTTTGATAGCTGAAATGAGAGCTAATTATATGTAGATGACTGTCGTAAGCTTTTTATATGTTATGTTATGATATTTTTTTGTGAAAGTGTGTGATTTATAAAAAATAAAATTGTTACTCGTTTTTAGAACATGAGCATTTCATGATTACGCAATAAATTGGTTTAGAAATTAAACTGTCCTGCTAAAATTTAGTCTATTTTCCCAATTTTTAGTCCCCGTGGTTCTACGTTGCGTCTGTGGTGAGCAATCGTTATAAAATAAAATAGTGTAATTTCGGCACACATATTGCTGTATGTAAAAACGGGTTGAATTAAGTGGTCGGGTGTTAAATTGTAGTTATAAATAGTTAAAAGACAACGTTAAAATGTGTAGGGGTCATAGCACTGCACTTAAACTCGATTAAAAGGGTCCTTTTAAAAAGTGCCGAAATTAAATGCACTTTTTTCCCAAATTTTGCTCATTTTGATATCATTTGACATTTTAGCTGTAACTTTTTGCCAGTTACATGTTGAACAACAAATAGAAGCTTAAATTAAAGAAAACTGTCTGAAGATAATGATAGGCTTTTAAATTTTTGAAAATGATGATTTTTTGACTGAGAAACAATCGATTGTTTGTAAAATACCGAAATTAAATGCACACATTTAATTTCGGCAATTTTCCATTTTTTAAAAAACTTATTTATTTAAGTAAATAAACTACTTTCGTACAGTAAAATTTTTGTGACGCAACGCAGTATCGTGAAAGCTTCAAAATGTGCCATCAAACATGAAAATCCGGCCATACAGTAAAAAGTTACATCGGAAAAACAAAAAAGTGCCGAAATTAAATGCACTACCCTATTAAAAATAAATATATATTTATAAACGTTCAGTTATGATGTTCATCACCAAAACATTGTGCTCCGGAGTTTTATCAATTAGATTAAAGTTCTCTCCATAGGGCCTATTTCATAAAAGAATTCTTGTAAATAATTTACAGCTGTAAATTAATAAACGCATAGTTTTCTTTTCTATTTTTAAATAAAAAGTATATTAATAAATTGCGTTCAAAATTTAAAAAAATTACAAATTTATAAATTCCGTGAATTCCACAGTTATGTAGGTATTTTTTAAATAATAGAAGAAGAAGAAATTAAATACGTTTATTAATTTACAATTTCAAATATATTTATGAAATAGGCCCCAGAGATACAAAATTTAGATTTACACAAAATTCTGTTTGCAAAAAAAGTTTTGTATGATATTACTGTTTAATTATGCAGAAAATTAACACAAAACCAGGTAGGAAATTAGATAATTCAGAGTTTCAGGGGCTTTTCTGGAGCTCCATTATAATCCTTGCCGCACGTATAAGGCTTTGTCAGCATTTAAGTCAGTAACGAAAAGAATTTTTTTTACATTTTAAACTAATTAATTATAAAAATAGTTCGCTCTGATTTTAAAACAGTTATCTGTACTGCGACTGCCCATCCGTACCGCCTCTTATACTTTTATTTCATTAGCCAAATAACAAAAAAAGAATCGGTCAGTTCTTAGAGAAAAAATTCGTTTTTGCAAAATTTAATTAGAGATTTCGTGATATATATAGATTTTTCTTCAATATGTTTATGAAAAAATGTCCCTTAACGAAAAAAAATTTTAAAAAAAATTGATGTTTGTTAATTCACGCTATACCTTGGAACCAATTTTTGGCACATAAATTTAGCAAATATAGCATTACCCAATAACTTGTATCATATAATCGAATATTAATAAACAAAAAAAAATTTAAAAATTGAACAAACATTAATTAAAATTAAATATTAAATATTATAATTTTAGCAAGAATACATGAAAATTAATTAATAAAGAAAAGAAGAATGAGAAATGAAGAACAAATTATACGGGTTATGTGTGGATCCAACCTAAATGCATACGTATGCATATGTTTATATGCATACGCATGCATATTTTGGAAATTAAAAAAAAGTTTTTTTTTGTTTTTTAAAAAAATATGCATACGTATGCATATTTTGCAACTTATATGCATACGTATGCATTTTTCCGGAAAGTATATGCATACGTATGCATTTTTGTAACTTTTATGCATACGTATGCAAAAAAGTTAGAAAAAAATGCATACGTATGCATAAATGTTTCATAAAAATGCATACGTATGCATATACTTTGCAGAAAAATGCATACGTATGCATATAACCAAAAAAAAACTATGCATACGTATGCATATAAATTTATGCAAACGTATGCATAACATATTCATACGTATGCATATAAACATATGCATACGTATGCATTTAAGGTTTGATCCACACATAGCCCGTATAATTTGTTCTTCATTTCTCATTCTTCTTTTCTTTATTAATTAATATTCATGTATTCTTGATTTTAGTAATTTTATTTCAAATTAATTATTATAATAAGAAATAGAAATTTTTTACCTTCTAAAGTTTATTAATTTCTATATTTATTTTAATTTAAAAAAATATTGCGTTCTATTTAGTTTGTTCTAGAAAATTGTCACAATCACACAATTAATTATATTTTGTGAGAAGCAATTACATGCAAGGTTCTCGTATTTCATTAAGCCAAACTTTTTTATTCTAACTGAGCCACAGGTAATTCTTTTATAAACAAAAAATGGTTTAAAAACTATAAGCTAAAAGATTGGAGTTAAAAACCTACAAATTTTTTTTACTCTGTCTCTTGACTCTCTTGTTTTTGGTACACTTTGGACTCGTTTGCTGAGTTTTTTCTCCAGCGCCCAACTTCTAACTAAAATTTTTCAAAAATTTTTGTAACTTTAGTTTTTGCAAAAAATGGATTAAAAATAGCAGGATTTTTTGTTAAAATACAAATATTAAAATAATTCATTAGATTTTAAACTTAAAGTATTAAATGAAATAAATCTAAACGTACAATTATTTTTATGTATCTTTTATAATCACGCTTATGTGTTGTAAAAGAAAACGATCAAGTAAAATACCTTAAAATACCAAAAGGCTCTGGTTTACTCAAAATTTTGGGGATTACCTCTTGAAATTAAAAAAAATAATTTTGTTTAAAAATACTAAAATTCAATAAAAAATTATGTATTTTTCAATTTAAATCTGTTTTTTTTTATTTTTGTCTAGTAAATTATGAAAATAAAAATACATGTGTTTTCCACTAAAGTACTTTCAAACATCAATCACGGGTGGGTCACAATCACCAAAGGTGATAAAATCATATTTTTTAATAATATACTTTTGTCAATAATCCATGGATTCGGAAGCATTAAGATCTTTTTAAAAATATTTTTAATTTTAAATACTGGTGAGTTATATGAACAACCCATGTTTCGGGTAATGTTACATTCTGTTTCTTTTCTGCTCTCGCGTGACTCAAATCGCATCATCGATAAAAATTTATTATTGTCGAACGCATGCTACACCTCTGAGTTGTAGTCATGCCGCTGGAGTTTTATAAATCAATCGCGCCAACAGTCAACGGTTAATATTTGCACATTTTTATTTTTTTTATCTCATGAAGTAGTATTGATGTATGGAGAATACGATCGCAGATGTTGAGACTCATTACTTCTTCGACTGCAACAGGTTATAACCAAATAACGGATACAGTAAGGGCTGGTTCATACTTATGACAAAACGTCCTTTGGACAAAGTCCAAAGGACAATCTTAGAAAAACCACAAACGTCCTTTGGACTTTTTCCTTTGTACGAAGTATGAACGCTACTTAGAATTTGTCCTTTGGATAAAGTCCAAAGGACAAAATCCAAGGGGGAAAAGTCTAAAAGACAAAAGTATGAACACGTTGTCCTTTGGATTTTGTCTTATGACGTTTTGTCATAAGTATGAATCAGCCCTAACTGTATATATGCATATTAATAACGTGTGTAAAAAAATTCCGCGCACTGCTCACAAAATAAATCAAACTTTAATCTGTAATATGAATATCTCAATTCTCACTAACGGAACAAAAAATTTGTACGGGCAATATGTTTAGCTAAAATAGTTAAAATTATTAGTTAAAATAGTAAAAAAAAATCATCACTATGGTCGATACACTAAAAAACCCAGGTCCAAAAACAACAAAACTTTTTTTATTAACAAGAGATCAAAAATTCTGTTCAGTATTAATGAATCAATAAATGAATAAATTAATAAACCTATTGATTAAAGCTTTATTATATCTAAAATACGTGATATTTTAATTATGAATCAATTAGTTGTTGGTAAATTCACAAAATAAAAATAAAACATGGAAAAAACACACACTAAAAATACCCTTAAAGCGGCTATTAAACCTAAAAAATTCCGATAAAAATTCTTAAAAAACAATGATAAAACGTTAACATAGAAATAAAAAGGGAGAAAACACACAATGGCTTCTCACATGTGTCTGTCGAACATAGTAAAATTTATCAAACGATATTCTTTTTATTTCATTTTTTTTAAATATTGAAAAGCACAAGCTATTTTGAGTTTTTCACAAGCCTTTTCAACAATTAGAGCAAAATTAGTTCGCTTAATTTTTTAAATGAATTGTTGAATGGTCGCTGTTTGCGATTAAGAAAAAAAAATATTTACAAATATACATAAGATAAAATGATTTTATCCTTTATACTTTTATACTTTATGCACGTTTATACTTTTAAAATGATTAGTAAAATAAAATATACATAAGCAAGTAATAATAGCTATTGTGCCTACTTTTTGGGGCTGTTCTGAAAATTTTAAACTTATTTATAGAGTGACCCCCCTCAATTTTTTTGGGGAGGCAAACACAATGCTTTTTTTGTTTTTTTTTAATCTTTTTATGATACCGCAATATATAACTACTATAGTTCATTTCAAAAGTATAGGAACAGGTCCAAAGTTTCATATATTTGTTGGCATTGGGATGTTATAATTTTTAATAAATTTGAACTTGGGTTTTTTAACCAATCAATTATAAAAATCAGAAGGTTAAAAGTTCTATTTTTTGTATCAGCTCGGTTCGGAATTTCATAAAACACAAATGCAACTACAAAATTTAATATTAAAACAAATCTAAAAAATTTTGAGTTACAAAGGGTATTTCAGTTGTCCAACCAGTTAAAGCGTAGGTATCAGTGGGTTGTGGTTCAAAATTTTAAAAAAATGTCATCAAAATTTTTATTTTTATTTATTTTATTTTGCATAAAGCAGAATCCGAAAGGCCTATATTAGTCAGCACTGTCTGCGCAACCAAATATTGTGTATAACAATATATAAACAAATATTAACATTATCACAATGTCTGGCTTATATATCTCAGTAGAAACTCGATCCAGCGACCTTCAGTATGCAAGACGTGAGTTCTGCCACTGTGCCACAACCTCGACTAAATTTCGGTCGGATAATTTAAAACATTTTAATATTTGAACGGCTCCAACCGTTTTCGTAATGTAAACAATTATGTCAAAATCATAAAATTTAACCCTCTTTAACCCTTTGTAAAAATAAACGTTTATTCAACATATTTTGTCAAAAATTATATTCATTTCTATTTTCTAGGTCGTCCTTTCGCGGACTTCTTTGTACATTTAGCCACCTCCTCCTTCACAAACTAAACTAGATAGAATATCAGTTGCCAAACTTCCTGGTAGCAAAATTTATAAAATCCCATGAGATTTTATAATTTTGATTATAATAATTTTGTTGACATTGCAATGTCAACAAATTGAGACATTTTAAACCTTAAACCTGTCTCCATGAAAATTTAAACGGACAATAGACGCCATAGACTGTCTTGTGTTTCTTCTAAAAAAATTATTTGTAAGTTTATTTTAAATCCTTTTCGTGATCGATTGGCTATTATTATAAACGGTGTGTTTGATGCAAAATTCGCGAATTTTGACAAGAATTGAAGGTAATGCAAAAATTTTAGTTTAATTTTTTACCAAAAAAACTTATTTTAGACAATGCGCAAATTGTATTCTTGTTTTAGACAAAGTATAACTTATTATTAGAAACATAAAAAAAACAGAATTTTTTTGTTATAATTCTGAGGGCTTCTGTAGTATTAGCTGGAATAAACATCGAATTTTTTCACAAAATAAATTTTAAAAATTTAAAAAGTGCGATAGCAAAGAGTTTTTTGAGAAAAAAAATTAAGTTAAATTTAAAACCTAGCTGCAATCATCAAAGAGGTCTAAAAAAACACAGCCTGGATTGCCCAATATTTTAAAGCTTATTATGAGTTTACACATGAAATTTATCCAGAAGACGTTTAAAATGAACAAAATCTATTTTAATGTTTAAAAGCGTGTAAAAAGCGTTTTAAAATAATCGGGTCTTTTAAACCATTTTCCTTAAAAATTGCAAAAAAACCGCGAAGATTCAACACGTCATTAAAAAAAATTCAGCAAAAAAATATCATTAAAATTTTTAGTCAAAAGTTGGAAAGGGTTGTGCTAACGTCATACCAAATAGCAGTTCTTATTTTGTACTAATAATTTTTTTTATATTTTTTTATTTTAAGGTTTATTTTCAATAATAATAGCGTAATAACAAATACCTATATAAATAATCAATCACAAAAAAAGTTTTATTTTTAGGACTATGTTATTGTATCTATTGTAGTAATACGTTTTAAATAAACAATTTCTGACTGTTATTTTCAATTGATAGCCAGGAGTCTGAACTATGTTCGGATATATGTCCTGTACAAATTTTTCGCTCAGCTAAGTATAAATAACGATTAAAAGTTCGACTATTGTGGATTTTTTTGACTTTATCAATTTTTGATTGATTTTTCCTTTACTGTTTTTATTCTGCAATTACTTTAAAAAAATTTTTTTAGAATTCAAAAAAATTTACAACCACTTGTCAGTTTAGTCTTTTGTAAAAATTGTGATACATTTTATATTAAAAAGAAGAAAACACAAAAAGCCTTTCAAATGTGCCAATTAAACTATGTCAGGTGAAACAAGCAAAAGCTATTAGACAAAGCTATGTTATAGACTTAATTGCACGTTTAGGAGGAAAGCCCAATTTTCCATTTAATGTACATAAAAGGAAAATTATAGTTTGGTTGATGTTTCATCTTAAGTGCCCAAAGGACACACCTATACATGTAAGTTTCTTTATTCAATAGGTATTTATAAAAATTAAACCTAACACTTCATGCTTTTAATAAGTTCATTAAAATGCATTTACTATTGACAACTTTCATTTACCTAAGACAATACTCATTTAAATAATAATTTCAAAAAAATTTCTTTTTCTTCTATTTCGGTAATAACCAATACTTGCCGGAGAAAACGCCGCACGTCTAGTTAATTGTGTTAATCTTTTATAAACTATACATTTGTAGTATCTAAGCGAACTGAATTGGAATTAAATTGATAATCAAGCGTCTTGATATTTTTGACGTAAAAACTCATTTTAATGAATATATTTCGAATTCCAGATGGAATAATAAACTAAAAGACCCACTATGTTTGCGTGATCTGTGTATAAATTTAATTGCTAATTTGTTTTCATTTTGGTTTTTTTAATTTAATCAATATAATCATCCAAATATTAGAATTCAAGATCACAGCTAAAAATTACCAGTTATTGTAAGCATAAAAAATATAACTTAAACTGGAGGCTTTGTATAGTAGCAAACCAATAGAAGGGAATAAAACTACGACTATTTTGGCAAAAAAAGTGATATAATAATAGCAAAAATATAACAAAGGAAAAATGAGACACTTGGAACAAACCACCTAAACAAAGGTACCAATTAACTGGTACTTTTGTGCAAAGGTACCAGTTACATGGTCTTTTTTTTAAGTACCATTTTATAAATTAGGGTATCTGACTTAATTTAGGCCAGGCCTTAATTTCGGCCACCAATTTAGGGTGTTAGAAAATTAGCTTATTTTTTAAACACAAAAGAACCAGCACAAAAGTAACTTAACGAATGTTTAATAAATTATTTTTGCGAAGTTTTTTATTTGTGTGATTTTGCATTTTTAGCATTTTCATAAAAAAGTGCATTTTTGTGATTTTCTAGATTTTTGCTCTGAGTTTAAACTGCATTAAGGTAGAACTTCACAGTTTTGTTTTTTTTTTTTGACGATAGATCTTTTTGGGATCTTTTTTTTGAGCACTGCCATTAACTGTTGTGCGCACAAAATGGCAAAACAACTGTTTTTATTGAGGCATGTGTCGTGTAAATGGGCACTGCTAAAAATGTAGCAATGTTTTTGCGCATATCCTGGCATGCTAACTCCAACGCACTGCATTTTGAAGTTCTCTGCACTTTTTTGGCAATCTTGTGCGCATATATGCGCATATACTGCACATAAAATAGCACAACCGCGGGAAACAAAAAAAATAAACCCACTAAAAAACCACTACTTAGTTTGCACACTGTACACAAAATACAAACTTTTAGCATAGACATACAAAAATAAAATCCAATGCAATACATAAATAGATCTTTTTGTGTATTGCATTGGATTTTATTTTTGTATGTCTATACCAAAAATTTGTATTTTGTGTACAGTGTGCAAACTATTTAGTGGTTTTTAGTGGGTTTTTTTTTGTTTCCCGCGGTTGTGCTATTTTATGTGCAGTATATGCGCATATATGCGCACAAGATTGCCAAAAAAGTGCAGTGTACTTCAAAAAGCAGTGCGTTCGAGTTAGCATGCTAGGATATGCGCAAAAACACTGCTACATTTTTAGCAGTGCCTATTTACACGACACATGCCTCAATAAGAACAGTTGTTTTGCCATTTTATGCGCACAACAGTTAATGGCAGTGCTCAAAAAATGGCACCAAATCGTTTCGCTTTTGAGACTGAGTGTCATATTTTTTCTTAATATATTATATAGTATTATATATTTTTGATAGTACTGCCACATTTGTAAAAAACTTTTTCGCGCGTTTGACTTTTTTTTGACGTTTTTCACGCCAAAAAAATTCAACAAAAAATATAGGTTATTAACACTTGTTTTTTTTTAGGTTTCGACATAATTATTTAAAGTCTTGCTAATAACTATAAAAATTTGCAAAAAAAGATATATGTGCCAAGAGCAATTTTTAACGATAAATTCGCAACCTTTAAAAATTTTTATTGTTAGATTCAGCAATAGTTATAACCAGTTTTTTCTAGGTCGCCGAAGTTAATGGCACGCGTTTTAACTTCGGCCACTATAAAAAAATTAAACTTCCACTGAACTTTAACTGTAACAGAAATTTTGAAATTTTGCACTGAAATAACAAAAAATAGCTATTGTTTGATTTTTAGACCAAATCTCGGGTCGATTGAAAAATCCAGAAAAAACAAAAAATAATTATCCAAAAAAATAAAAAAGGTGGTCGAAATTAAGTCAGCTACCATAAATCGATTTTTCAAGCGGTTTGTTCTGAATGTCTGCTTTTTTAAATTATATTTCTTTACTAAATTAGTACGATTTTATGCTTTTGTTTTAAAATCTCTTAGCAATCCCGACGATGTTTTTACGTTCTCTGCGTTCTGGTGATATTGGCTTCACGTCAGTGTCATTTTAGTTTTACCATCGTAGTCTGCACCTAAACTATACCGCAATCAATATAACCGGCTATTTTCGACTTTTTTTCTTACTACGATATGCCCGTCAATATTACGCCACGTATTCTTACTTCGGCTGAGTTTACGCATAACCGTGGTAAGAACAAAATAACCATGTCGTATGGCAAAAATAACTTTGCCTAAGTTTTGCAAAGTATTTCGCGGTAACGGGCTAATAATATTCGTTTGAATAAAAATTCATTTTTTTTAATTTTTTTTATTTTTATATTTTAAGCAAAATAAAAATGATAAACAGTAAAAGAATAATTAAATTTGAAGTCTTTTACGCTGAAATTAAAGCGTAAGCGCTCTCGGTCACAACGAAATCAAAAATAAACGCGCAAGCCAAAAAAATTTAAAAAAAACACTCGCTAGTGGTAATGTAACCAATTGTTAGTAATTTGCGTCACGCGTTTCTCTACACGCGATATTTTCTCAAAGAAAGTGTGTTTACTAGAACACCCCACTAATTTTACCCTGATGAAATTTACCCTCAACTACAACCTTTGGGATTTTTTAGTTCAAAAACCGCTGCATATCCGCGGAAAGTATTGCGCACCAGTGCTGCACTGGGTTAAACTCCGCGTTCACGAGCTCCCTGGTGCGAAGTTTAACACAGTGCAGTACTGGCGCAAAACCCTTTTTGTAGATTTGCAGCGGAAAGAATCCCAAAGGGTTAATGATTTTTATTAAAATTAATGGAATTAAAAATTTCTTATAAAGTTAACGAAAACCCACACACGCTTTATTTTGTGACTTAGAATAGAATAGAATAGAAAAAATCTACTCTCA
>JASAMX010005804.1:0-22576 GCA_030248175.1 Microlaimidae sp. YZB2_3
TTTGTTTTGCTTTCTGCTAGTCTTGTTATCAGAAAGTGAAAGCTTAAGATTAAAACGGAAAAAAACCCGAAAAAATTTTAAAAATGGAGGACAGAGGGAAAATCATAAAAAAGTAAGAATGTTAAAAAGTTGAAAGATAATAAGCATTGAAGTAAAAGAAAGAACAAAATAAATGAGCTCTAAATGAATGAAATCGGTTGAAAATGAACAGATATTGATAAAAGTTTGTAATAAATGCTAAATTAGCAAAATGCATAAAGGTGTGCTACAAAATCAAACTTTCGTCTTAGATTTTAATATTTTTTGTGCAAATTTCTCCCCCAAATCCAATATCCACAAAATTTTTTTCGTCAAAGAATTTTCAAAGGATCAGGAGATAGCTAGCCTTCCAAAAAAGGACACCGTCCAAAAGTTGCGTTTTTTGGTGATTCTGTACTAGATATTGCTCGATGGGTATAAAACTTAAGTTACAAATAATGCACGCTAAGAAAGTGCCAACAATTTTTGTTTAAATCTCTCATCCGCCCCTAATACCCCACAAAAATTTTTTCGTCAAAATATCTTCAGCGGATCAAGAAATAGCCGTCCAAAACAGGACACCGTCCAAAAATGGCGTTTTTGTGGTAATTCTGTACTAGACATTGCTCGATGGGTATAAAGTTTAAGTTACAAATAATGCAAGCAAAGAAAGCGCCAATTTTCTACTTTTATTTGATATATACCTTCATGATTGAGATCGGTGCAGTATTTGTGGAGATATTGCGTTTCCCATACAAAAAACTTACGAATTTTGGACCAAAAGCTCAAAATCACAGAATAGATTGTTGCATATTGATTCAAAGTGTTGGAAATAATTTCGGCTCCAGGCGAAATTAATGCTGATTTTGGCGGTACATTTTGTAGCGATAAACAATAAGGGTGGCCGAAACTGCCTGCTACACTTGTGGGCGGTCTAATCCCTTCCCGTTTCGTGCGTACAGAAAAGTTTTAATTATTACACTTAGTTTATTTTAAAATTACCGCCGGTAAAATTTAGCCAGGTATAGCGAAGATAGAGCGTTAGGCAAGTCCCAACCTGTTTTGTGACGAATAATTTGGGTTAGCTTTAGGTACGGACGTGGCCTGTGGTTAGCGGCCTGCGGCTATTAAAGTGACACCTTTGTGATTCATTTTTCATGTATTTTTACGATTTATTGTATTTAGTACTTGTGCTTAATTTGTGAATAAAGACTTACTTTTTACATATACATGCGGCCACTCGATTTTGTTTATTAAATACCGCGGAAGGATTTTTACCTCTCTTAAGAACAAGAATAATGACGGAGACAAGTTTTACGAACTTTTTTTATTTATTTTAAAGAAAGCACCCACATTTTGTAACGGTTAAAAAACTATTGCAAAACATTTTTTTAGGACCAAAAGAATTACAGTTTAGACTTTATTAAAGCTTTGGCAGAAACCTAAAAAAATACAACATGGCTTTTTGCAAGTTTTACGATATTATTTTGGGGGTTTTTTTTTACAATTTTTTACAACAATTTTTTAAAGTGATATGTCATCACATATAAAGACTAAAAACTATAATCACTTTAAAAACAAAAGGTTCGATCACCTTCTGTGTTTGATAACATTAATGATTGCCAAGAAATTGTATCATTCTTTTATGCTTTAAAAAGAATAAACAGTCTTAAAGCTATTTAAATCATGTTTGATTGTACATTGATACCAAAAATATTATGAGCTTTTGATAAAAAAAACTGTAAAGGGTCAAATGAAAAAAGGTTTCCAATGTTAACGTTGCCACTTGTCGCTGTGGTAGAAATGTATTTATTATTATTATTATTATTATTATTATTATTATTATTATTATTATTATTATTAATATTATTATTATTACTATTATTATTATTATTATTATTATTATTATTATTACTATTATTATTATTAATATTATTATTATTATTATTGTTATTATTATTATTATTATGATTATTTTTATTATTATTTTTTTGTATTTTGTATTGTATTTTATTTTGACTAAGCAGGGACACACATAAGCAATAGACACATTGCACTGATTTTGTATGCACCACAAAACAGAAGACTAGTAGTAATAATATGAAATACATTAAACCAAAAAGTCAGCCCACCAACCGCTCTTATCCCATTAGGATATTATTATTATTATTATTATTTTTATTATTATTATTATTATTATTATTATTATTATTATTATTATTATTATTATTATTATTATTATTATTATTGTTATTATTATTATTATTATATTTGCAAAAACGCAGGAGTAGTTAAGGCATAATTTAACATGCAATAAGACCACATACCCCTTTGGTGTTAAAGTAAACCTTATGGGGTTATTAATACGCCTGTCATTTGTCACCTGTGACTCCGGTGTCATCTAGGTCTAAAAGACGAAATAATATGATATTTGATATAAGGCAAAAAAGCATTTTTTTTTAGGATAATTTTAGTTTTTGCATTTTCTCGTTTCATATAAAAAATCTGTGATAAAAACTAAAAAAAGCGTACGAAAATTAAGGTTTTAATTTTTTACAAAAAAGAGTGGACTTTTACAAAAAAAGGGCATGTTCGTAACTTTTATGAAACAAAACAGCACCCAGGTTGTATAATCGGTTTGTATATAATTCATTTGAATAGTTCTTTAAAAACTTACTATTAAACTCATTAAATTAAAATTTTTAAAATGTTGTTGTTAAAATGTTTATTTTCGCTTTTGTATTAATACTATGTCATGTAACTTTTGCAATTATTTAAATGTAATTTTTTTTAAGTGTTGCTTTTTTGTATCAAAATGTTTAATTCCCCGATTCTTTCTCAATTGCGCCATTTTAATTGCCAAAGAGCCAATAAAATAGTCAATTATGACGTATGACACAAAATTGCATGACTTAAAAAAGTATTTGCGAATTTCAACGAAGTTTTGTTTTAAGTTTAAATGGAATTACTTGTACCACTTTTTAATTTTTTAAATCAAAATAAATAAAAATTTTAGTAAAAAAATATTAGACCTAACCTTCTATTATTTATTTTGCTTGCAAAATGTTTAAATTTAGAGATTTGCTGCTACCGTTTAGGGAGCTTTTTGTAGCGTTTCAAAAATTTAGATGCGTTGTTTTTCACAGGTAAGCTTAATATTAGGTTTTTTTACACAAAAACATGTCAAAAAACTTCGTATCTAACCAAGCTTTTATTTTTATTGATATTAAAAAAACTTGTCAAAACCAGGATGCGCACTCTGTTTGGCCCTTCCTTAGCACCCCAGGAGTCACTCCCCAAAACATTTTTTGGCTCCGAAAAAAGCCCCTAAATGGCGCACGATTGGTGTATTACTTTCGTGTATGGCTAACACCCAAAAAACGGCACCTGTGTGTGAACAAATTTTTAGTGAACAAAAACACGAAAACCGGCATAAAAAATTCACCACAGGAATTGTGCTTTTTGCCTTAATAATAAAACTTAATTAGTTTCAATTATTTTTTGTAATTTTGCAGCTTATTTAAATTATTTTTGTAATTTTGCAGTTTTTACTTTTAAGTTTAATCCTTTTAAATAAAATATTAAAAAAACAGTTCGTATTTCTTTGTATAACAAGCATCGATTTTCAATCGTACAGGTTATTTTAATCGCATTATTTTATTTAATACTGAGTGTAAATAAATTTTGTGTTTTCAGTCAATGCTGCAGCTAATTTTCTCATACACCATGTGCACAATATTTAAATCTCGCGTAAGCGAAAAGTGCATTAGCAATTGTTAGTTCCCGTTATTATTTTTTTAAAGAAAAAATTTTATTAAAACAGTTTCAAAACATTTAGCAATCTTTAAGCGTTCGCAAATGTTGACTCCCCTTAAGTCCTTGGTTGAAAAACCGCGCAAAAATACGGAACGTATTATTCATCTTAATGAACATATAATGAGCCGCGCCACGAAAGCCACGAGTAACCGAAGGGAGCTCCGGAGCTCAAGACCTGCCACTTTGATTAAGCGATTTTTTGCTTATTTCAGCTTATAATGTCTTGTAAAATACATTCTATTAGCACGTTTAAAGTTATTTTTATTGTTTTTTAATAAGTTTAGATTTTAGTTTAAAAAAATTGTTTTACAAAATAATCTTCAACATTATTTTTTATTATTATTACGCATTTATCACCAAAGTGGGACAAACTTTTCAAGCTGAAACTCCTAAAAACGGAGCTACGGAATTAAGAGCTCTGCGAAACATCATACATGCATTCTTATTTATAATTTTTTCACCACAACATATTTAATTTAAAACATTAATTTGCATACGGATAGTTTTTTCCACGGCCCTGTCTAGTTAAATTTCCAAATTGTTTAATTTAAGTTAATTTAATGGAATTAGTTTTTGCTGAAACATATTTATATCTCACCAAAGAATAAAAATAAAAGGCACTCGCGGGTCCTTGATGTTGCGAAATTGTTTCTAGGAAAAATAAATTAAAATAATGGCTTAGCTTTAGCGTCCGCAATATATATTGTTCTTTTTTTCATTTAAAAATTTGCGTCATTCGGGATTGCTAGAGCTTGGTGGTTCCATGGTGTTTTTTCGGTATTAAAAAACATGAGTTATAAAAAACGAATCGCATTGGCTTATCGCTTTCGTAATTTACGTAAATTTTATATTGTTTATATTTTTCGTCAACCAACAGATTTTCACACACGGATAAAATTCAAACCACCTAACTAGAAACCTAGTCAGTCAATAACAATTTATCTTATGGCATTAATTAATTAAAACAAATTAATACACAGCATTACTGTACTGTATTGATGTTTCTATCTTTCAATATTATGCTGCGGAGCCCCAGGCATTTAAATTCGAGATAACTCAGGAGCTTCGTCTCGTTGTAACTTCTACTAGATTTTTAAAACTATTTTTTTTTTGGTGTTGGTTAAGTTTCAAAAAAGTTATATTACAAAAAAATGACAAAATAGTCGAAGGCATTACTTAATTTTTAATGAAATTAGTAATAAAATTGAGATGAAGCTCCGGAGTCTGCGGTTTGCTCCAGATCTCTGACGAGCGGCGGGCAACATCACATCACTTCATCGCTACTATACTGCCCTCAACATATCTGGAATCGGCTTACGATATAAAGCGGATTAATGTTAATTTAACGTTTTTTAAATATAAATTACATATTTTATAATAATGTAGAATTTATACAGCGTGCTATAAAAGTCGATTCTTGGGTCCTGTAAAGAGCGAGCCAATCACGAGATCATAATCACATGGTTTATTAAGCAAAAGTTCAAAGTTTTATGATAGATAAGCTATAAAATAAAGAATTATTTATGTTGTTTTTAAAATAACAGTTGCTATCGTAATTGTCTCTATAGCAATTGGTTTTTTCAATGCTATAAATTCATTTAAAGCCGAACATTTATCACGTTATTGCTACAAGTGATGCCCTACGGAGATTCAACACTTTTTTGTTAATTTCCTAAATGATTAGAACTATATCTAATATTATTATATTTAATTTTTTCGAAAGGAAAATCTGGAATTTTGACCCAGAAGTGTGAAAATCGCAGCCGAAAATGGGGAATTTAGAGCCGAAAATGAGGAATTTAGACCCGAAAAAGGGGAATTTAGAGCCAAAAAGGAGGAATTTAGAGCCAAAAATGGGGAATGTAGAGCCGAAATTGGGGAATTTAGAGCCGTAAATGGGGAATTTAGAGTTGAAATTGGGGAATTTTGATCCGGAAGTGTGGAATTTAAAGCAGACAGGGTGAAATCGATAAAACGTATTCCTAAGTCTTAATTTTCTTGTTTAACTTTTTTCTCAAAAAGTATTTTTACAGGCTTTTTTGCCTAACTTTTTCCGACTTTTCAGCGGAAATAATGGTTTTCAAAAATAAAAAAATCCGTGAGCAATGCCTAACTAAACATTGCCTTTTGGTGCCTTTTAATGTTTTCTAGAGCAAACCTCAATACGACACGCGGCTAGAATTAAAAAGGGTTAAAACGAAATGGACCAGTCGTCTAGCTATAATAGCAGCTGCTAAAAAATATCCTATTCATAGAATTTTTTAATATTTTAATGGCGATTTGCTTCAACATTGATAATATATTTGATGCTGTCAATTAAAATCAAGAAGTCTCGTAGATGCTGAACTTTTAAGAAAATATTAAACTTATAATTTATAATAATTGGAACATTTTAATTACCAATGATCGATTATAAAATAGTATTAAAACTAAATATACATTAAACTATTAAGATATAGATTTATTTTATTAAAAAAATGATAGTTTGAAATTTTTGCCGACAAAATAAAGAACTGAAAAATTAAAAAAAAATTTTTTCAGCAACACGTCAGGATTTTAAGGACCCTCAAAATGTCATATAGTATTCGCGATCACGTCATATATGTTTTGATCTCTGGAAATGGTTGTGAAAAGAGCTAATAGAATCAGTTGTAGCCAATTACAGTAGTGCTTGGGAAAAAATTAATCTCCATTGGATGAAAGATCTCCTTATTTTTTCATAAGCCCCAATTGGCTAAAAGTGATTCTATAACGTTATAACTTTGTAAAGAATAATAACACTCAACAATTTCCGTTTAAATTGGAGGGTTTTCACCATCGTGAACGTGTTAATGTAAGTGATTTGTATTGAAACCCTTCAATATTATGTTCCAGAGTTTGAATTTTTGCAGATTTCTGAGGATTCATTTTAAATAAGAAAAGTGTTTTTTCCAGGTTTTATCCTCAATATAGTAAAAACATCTTTATTTTTCTGCGTTTCGAAACAACATCGTGTCTTTTTGTCAGGAAATTTTAACGTAAGTAGGTAAGTAAGACCATTTAGGTTAAAATTTGCTGACGAAAAACACGCTGTTGTTTCGAAACATAGAAAAATAAAAATATTCTACTATACTGAGGAAAAAACCTGAAAAAACACTTTTCTTATTATGTTCCGGAGCTTAATCATTTAAAGCGGGGGAAGCTTTGGAGTTCGGGAAATCTGTCCTTTAAGTAAGCGATTTCAAACTTATTTAAGCCTAAAATATGTTTTAAATTATTTTATTAGAATTTTTAAGACTTTTTAATAAATAGTGAAAAAAAATTTCATATAATAATAATAATCTATAGCATCAATTTTTAACTATGTATATATAAAATTAGTACAAATATAAGGCGGAACTTCGGTGGTTGTTTCGAAGTTCCAAATAACGGAGCTCCAAGGAATATCACTATGTAAAATAGAACGCGCAGTTAGCGAACCTTTTGTGGTCAAGTGGTTAAAAAATTTAACTTCGTATATTTATTATAGGCAAATAAAATCTAAAATTGCAGTATTAAACCGACTATTTAACAACAAAACCATTCAAAATTTTTAACGAAAGCGGTTTAATAATAAAGATCAAAATCCCTATTTTAATAATAATTTGTTAAATTACCTAATTTAAAACCCAATTGCAAATTTTTAAAGAACTAAAGTTGGTTAATTTTTGTATATTTTGAAAAAAAATGGAATTAAAAAAAACTGCTTTCTTATTTGTTTTTTTTTAAATAAAAACGTCATAACCGCACAATTTTAATTGGTCGCCTCATGTGTGCATATTAATTTTCAGCGTCAGCCAGATATAATTCAACCATAATTTTAAATTTTTTTATAATTTTTAACAATAAATTTAATAAATTATCTTTTAAAATATTAAATGAATGAAGTTTTTGTTTTGAATTCTATCTGGGGCCTATTTTATTAAGATTTCTGTGATTGTAAATTAAAAAACGCATTTAATTTCTTCTTATTTTATTAATTAAAAAATACGTACGTAACTGTAGAATTTACGGAATTTTTCGACATGTAATTTTTAAAATTCTAAACGCAATTTTATTAATATACGTTTTAATTAAAAAATACAAAAGAAAAATATGCGTTTATTAATTTACAGCTGTAAATTAATTACACGCAATTTTTATGAAATAGTCCCCTGGTTACAGTGTTAGTTTAGTAGCCCAACTCTAAAAGCCATGACAAAAGATTAAATATAAAATATAGTGTCAATTGATAAAAAATTTATGATAAGTTTACGTAACTTAAAAACTAAGCCAGCAAAATTTCATTACTTCTCTTTTCTGGCTTTATCAATCAATAATCCGGGGAATATTTTGGAACGATTCAGCTGTTTTTGCAACATTTTTCCGTGTTTTTTTGTGGGATTGAGTAATTACAACTGAGAAAGCGAATTTTCTTGCTTTCTAAAGGCATTCATTTGAAGCGGAAATTATTTGAAGTATATTTTTTTTAAATTTCTGTTAACAAAACTCTTATAAAAACTTTTACTTTAAGAAGTTGAACACATGGGATTAAAATTTAAATCAATATTACGATCATTGGGCATGAAAAGTAGTGAAATCGAAGTAAAGTCTGACCTAGGATCACTGGCGTCGAGGGCACTTAGAGCTGGAACTTGGAGCCAAAAATGGGGAACTTAGAGCCGAAAATGTAAAATCGCTAAAATTGGAGACAAAAATAAGAAACTTAGAGACGAAAATGTAAAATCGCAAAAACGTAAGCGTAAACCAAAGCGTAAAACTAACCCTAAACTATTTTTTACTTTCGGCTCTAAATTCCTATTTTCACGGCGTCAAGTTCCTAAAATGGTTCACCTCTACATGAAGCATTTTCTTAATTTTTAAAGTTTGGACCATTCCAATTTTAATAAATTTAGTGCCCAATAGTGAAATTTCAGTCTCAATACCGAAACAAGGGGCCATTATGCCCCGCCCATCTCAATGAACCGCCCACTTTGACCACTTTTATTGGTTATATTAAATGAATTGACCAATCAAGACAAGGTGCCAAATGAACCCGAGGCTAAAGTAGCACCTATCTTGGCACGCTTTTAGTGGACTAGCCCCTGACGGTTTCAAAAAATCCGTACCTAATGTCTTATAATAATGCGATCAAAAGTATAATTTTGTTTTGTTAAATTTAAATTAAATTTAAAAAAAGAAAGTTCTGCGCACCTTTAAATGTGGCGGGACTCAAATGAAGCAAGCCTTAAATGGGACCTGTAAGATTTTTTCCATGACTCAAATTTGGATAAATCAAATGTGGTAGAATTAGGCAAAATTATACGCAACAAACAAACGTATTATTAGAAATAAAAAGGGAGAAAACACACAGAGCCCATGGGCTACTCACATGTGTCTGTCAAACAATGTAAATTTATCAAACGATATTTTGTTGATTTCATTTTTAAAAATATTTAAATTTGCAGCTTTAACTGCTACTTCTGGAAGAAAATTCCAGTATTTGGCGGTTCTTGAAGCAAAACTGTACAAAGATTTGCCATGGGGAAATCGAAACTTTATTATTGCGATAAAAAGTAATGATAAAACGTTTATTGAGTACATAAAGATAAGACGTCTTATCTTTATGTACTCAATAAACGTTTTATCATTACTTTTTATCGCAATAATAAACTGTACAAACTAATATTATTTTTCACTTTTGGTAACATTAACTTAAGACTGTGATCATTTTAACTTTTAAAATTTGCCCAGTGAAAAAAGTCATCAAATATTAAGTCATTTAGTTTTTTTACAATGCTATACACCATAGTTAAGTCAAATTTAATGCGCCTAACTTCAAGTGGTTTCAAATGAAGCGTTTTTAATCGGCTTATGTAACTATTTGAGAGAGAAAGACCACACCTTGCAAATACTCGTCGCGTGAAATACCGCTGTACTTGCTCAACTTTATCAATATCTTTACATAGATAAGGTGACCAAACTTGGGAGCAATAATCCAGTATAGGGCGGGCAAAGGACTTGTAAGTGGTAACTAAAACAGATATGTTTTTTGTCTGAAAGCAGCAAAAAAGGATATTAATTATTGATAACGATTTTTTTGCAATAATACTGCAGTGTTCTGTTGATTTAAGGTCAGAAGAAATTTGAACACCAAGGTCCCTAGTTTCTTCAGTCGGATTTAATACGTGATCACTAATGAAAATGGGTTGTTCGGGATTATTGTGACCAAAATATAATATACAACATTTTTCTTCGGCTATTTTTAATTGTTATGTTTGTGCCCAAGATATTAACTTGTTAATCGCACCTTGAAGACGTTTGTTATTTTTTAACCTTGATCTAGAAGAGTTTCACATCATTGCGATAAAAAGTAATGATAAAACGTTTATTGAGTACATAAAGATAAGACGTTTCGGATTCAGCTGGATCCATCATCAGTTATCGTCATACATTCTCTTGAGTTATATAATCTTGGTAATAGCTTTACGAAATTAATCATGTTTAGACTTAGAGCTGCATGCTCACGCGGTACAAACTATATTTTAAGGTTAATTAAGGATGTTAATTTACAAAATTATTGATTACTCTCGATAAAAATATAGGTATAAAGGTGTTTTTAATTTTATTGTATTATGATATGCATATTTTAACTTTGTAATATGGCTATGTTTAGGAGCGCTATCAAGTCAATAAAATTCTGGCTGACGGCTACATTCCCCAGAGCGAACACGCAAACAGTACGACAAGCAGACCGAAGTCAAGGGCTCCGTCTTGTACGGGATCAATCTTTTTGCCGAACTTAAACGGTATATAAAAACACCTTATACCTATATTTTTATCGAGAGTAATCAATAATTTTGTAAATTAACATCCTTGATTAACCTTAAAATATAGTTTGTACCGCGTGAGCATGCAGCTCTAAGTCTAAACATGATTAATTTCGTAAAGCTATTACCAAGATTATATAACTCAAGAGAATGTCTGACTGTACACTAAATTTTTGACCAAAATTTTGCGAAAAAAGTCGCACTTTTGAATTCGTGTGCGACTTTACTCGCAAAAATCCGCCATTTTCTGCTTGTTTTCCCGCACTGCAATTTTTAACACAGTGTTAGTTTTCTTGCAGTGGGGACTGCGACTTCTTTCGCACTCTATACTGCTTTATTCGCACTGCGATTATTTTTGCACTGCGAGTCTGGCTGCACAGCAAAAAAATAAAAACAAAGCAGAGCGCAAATTTTGTGTTTAAATGAGTAAAAGTCGTTTTTAGACGTTAAGATATAAAAACTTTTTAGTTTTAATGAAATAAAGTACCTTTCCAACGTTTTAAATTAAATAACAAAAGTTTCGAAGTGTTTTACTCTATTGAAAATGACTACCAGCGTCTGTTTTTTTTGTTGCGCAGCGAAACTAATTTCAATAGTCCAAAAACGTATGTAATTTATGTTTTTTAAAATGACTATCAAAAACCCTTAGAAGGGCTTTTCGATATCGTACAGTCGTTATCAAACAAATGCTTTTAGTATTTTTATCGTGACACACATCCGCATCCATCATGCTGGCACTGCAGGAACGACACCCGTCCGTGACACTCTTGCGATTGGTTTTGCGTGTTTGAAAAGAGTGACTCCCATTTGGGTGGGAAACGATTGTTTTTATTAATCTTTATATAATTTTATGTTAGTATTAAAAATTCACAGATTACCAATGTATAGTATCGCTCAATATCTAATAATTAAATTTCGTCTGTAATTTAGGAAGCACTGCGTCAAGGAAAGGCACAAGTACTCAAAGTTTGTATCAGCGAAAAAATGTAAGTTTTTTAGTATAGGGTAATAGCATGTGTAAGTATTTTTAAATCGTTTTTTATGTTTAAAATTTACTAATTAATCCATTCTTCGCTTGCCGTTTTAATGGAGGCGTAAAATATAATATCTGAGTCTCATTTTTATTTTGATATTTTATTTTATATGAATTTTCCATAAAAATGAATACGCTGAAATAAAATAGTAAATTTTCTGCTTCCTTTTATATTTTTGGGCTTACTCTTAACAGTCATAATAAGTTGCCTTCAACTTTTTACGAATATTTCTGACAATTTAAAAAATATAACTTAACAAAAACAACCAGTTTTTTAGCATTTTTTGCTGACATTTTTTTTGTAAAATAGATATAGATACGCAGTTTTGGTCAGTATTACGATGTTACAGTCGTTTGATTATACCTCAAATATCACAGGGTATCTGTCAACATGGGTCCTTAATAATATTTAAGCACTTTTAAGAAGATATTTTATATTAATAATTAAGTTTACCGGTAATCTTAAAAATTTTATAAAAAAACGAATATGACTAAAAAAAGTTAGTTTATGAGAAAACAAAAAACATTTTCCCGCAATCCCTATACTTTTTTAAGTATAGGTTTTTTGTGGTAGAAGTGCTGTGTCAAGCAACAAAAACAATTTTTCTAACCGCAAAAAATATTAAAAATGAATTTGTTACTAACTGAACATTTTCGTTGTGAAAATTTCGCAGTACAAAATTTATAGTAAGTGTCACTTCTAGAACGCACTTAATACACGTACTTGTTTTAAAATAATTTTGTTTGTTTTTACTTTGCTTAGAATTTTTGGGTTGTTTTGTTTCATTTTTTAAAATTCCGCTTAGCAGCTGTAATTTTTTTAGACTAGAATTCCTGAAGCTGTGACAAAAGTTCAAGAGGATGACATTTCTCCAAATTTGCAGAGTTTGGAATTTACCAAAAGTCTCAGCAGCTCAATGAAACTATAAATTTAGGATATACTTCTGTTAAAACGTTTATACATACTTTAGAATATTTACACCAGCACCAGTATGGCTTGCAAAATATTTTACAGCCAGACCTAATTTTTCGATAGTATAAAAACAACAAATCAAACATTTAAAACTATTTATACTCATAATTAAAAAATTCAGTCTAGATAAAAAAACACCTCTTTTACATTACGTTTTTCAAAATCTTGTCTTCATCATTTTGTGTTCGGAAAATTCCTCTTTTAGATATGTTACACTTTCAAAATTCGTCTTTTGTGTTGAATTTTATAACCATATACTTTAAACTAAACTCTAAGCTCCCCGTAACAAAATTTTGTGTGCAACATATTTGGCGCAAAATATGTCAAAACGAAAAAAGGGCATTCTTCAAAAATACATCGTTAAATAAAAACTTATCATAATAATTTTTTGGCGGATTTTTTAATTTCGCTTAGGCTAGGGAAAAAGTATGATTTTTTGTCTTCAATGAAACACCATTAAATTAAAATTTATATCATAAAATAAACAACAAATGCCAGTGGAATAACGCATGGAAACTATAGTCTCTTCGAAAATGATGGCGACTAAACTCGAAATTTGAAATGTTATATATCCATAACGGAGGTTAGAATATGTGCGGGACATGTATGGTAGCATAGCTTAGACTCTTGGCTATCTTTTGGAAAGGTTAGGAAAAAATGTTTTTCGATTACATCATCACTACAGCTGATGTGGTGAAAAAAACCTGGTCCTAAAAAAACAAAACTTTTTTATTAGTTCGAGATAAGAAACGCCGCTTGGTATGCTGTTAAAACATATTTTTCTGAGTTTTTTTTTTTTTTTTTGAAGTTTGAGCAAGATTTTCGAAAATGTTATTTAAACGACGAGATTTCCGATGACGATATACGTTTAAAAAACAACTTTTCCAAGAGATTGTAAGTCAAGCCAAAGTATTCCAAGCTCGTGTCAAAATATTCACGAGGGCTTCTCACACATACGCAAAATACATAAAAAAGGAAATTTTAACTGTTGCAGTGATAATGCTAACACTGTTTACGCAAATGTAAAAATAATCTTTTTACTGCAAGTAAAAACAGTTTAAAACGCCATTTTTATTTTTCCGAAGTCTAAGGGAAACCTAAAGTCAAGCATAATCTTATCATGATATATTTTTATTTAATGTATTATTGTTCTTAAAAAAATATTTGCATTCGTATAACGTTATATAGGACCGTTATAGAAAGCGGATTCGTAGAACTCAGCTCAGGGTTTGTAGGCCTTGTGGATATTTTAATTAGAAAATATATTGACCCGCTAAAGACGAGATGTTGAAGACAAGATGTTAAAATATATGTAAAGACAAGTTTTCCGACAATCATATCATCTTATTCCAATTAAGAATTGTTTGAGAAAAGCTTAAAAAGTATCGCAACTATTAAATTTTGGTGCGAATTTTGAATTCAAAGTCAAATGTGTGTTAACAATTGTTAACTCAAAGTTAGCTGTGCCCAGTCCATTTAAAATTACCTTACCTTAAAAAACATGAAAGCCAAAAATATTATTATATACTAATATATTAATATATTTATGCTCGAGTCAAACTCACTTATCCGTGGTCAAGATTTTTTTCCCTTCGGCTGCCAATAATAACGCATATGCATTTTCACGCTTGGTGTTGAAAATTGGAAAGCGCGTAATTTTTTTAGCCGTTAATATCCAAATTGGATTTTAGTGGACTGGGCGCGTCTTTGATCTTCTTTTTTTGAAGTCAGAATTGTGTTTTTTTGGAACCTTTGATTAAGTACGTTTAATTTTTTGTTATCGCTTTTTGTATTCATCTTTGTTTGGGGATTAATATTTTGATTGAATTTCTAATGTTGTATGGTCATTTATTGGTTTTTATACAACTTTAAGACTTAAAACTGGTTAATTTATTGGAGGAGACAGGAAAAATTATAACTGTTTCTAGATTAATTTGCCATATTGTTTTATATCAAGATAAACACTAAAACATTTGTCCAAAAATCATTTTGTTGTTAAAGGATTAAAAAACCCACATTTTATAAATCTTTCTGGAAAAATAAACAAGAAATAAATCTAAAAAAAGAAATCTGAAAATATCCAGCCAAGAAATAAAACAAATTAAGCGATACATAAAAGAATTAGGTTTCGACAAAATAAAAAAAACTGTTTAACATGGCGTAAAACTAAAACACTGATTTGTTCAGTGAAATTAAAACATATTTTTGTGTTTTGGTAATTTTTCTCGTTTAAGTGACAACGCAATAATATTTTATGTATTTAAGAGTAAATTGTTTCTTCTCAATAATAGACAATTTTATATTTCATGGTTGTGTTTTTGAAAGAGCTTATGCAAGTATTCTTATATATATTTTAGGATATATATATCAGAAAATTTATTAAAATAAAAGTTTTAATTTGCAATTTTACCAATATTGTGTCTGATATTTTTTAAATACTTTTATCAAAAATATATAATACCATATATTATATTAAGAAAAAATATGTCACTCAGTCTTAGAAGCGAACCAATTTGGTGCCATTTTTTGAGCACTGCCATTAATTGTTATGCGCATAAAATGGCAAAACAACTGCTCTTATTGAGGCATGTGTCGTGTAAATGGGCACTGCTCAAAATGTAGCAGTGTTTTTGCGCATATCCTAGCATGCTAACTCGAACGCACTGCATTTTGAAGTACACTGCACTTTTTTGGCAGTATTGTGCGCATATATGTGCATATACTGCACATAAAATGGCACAACCGCGGGGAACAAAAAAAATAAACCCACTTAAAAACCACTATTTAGTTTTTACACTATACACAATAGGCAAAATTTTAGTATAGACATACGAGAATAAAATCCAATACAATACACAAAAAATCTATTTATGTATTGCATTGGATTTTATTTTTATATGTCTATACTAAAAGTTTGTATTTTGTGTACAGTGAGCAACCTAAGTACTGGTTTTTTAGTGGGTTTATTTTTTTGTTTCCCGCGGTTGTGCCATTTTATGTGCAGTATATGCGCATATATGCGCATAAAATTGCTAAAAAAGTGCAGTGTGCTTCAAAATGCAGTGCGTTCGAATTAGCATGCAAGTATATGCGCAAAAACACTGCTACGTTTTGAGCAGTGCCCATTTACACGACACATGCCTCAATAAGAGCAGTTGTTTTGCCATTTTATGGGCACAACAAGTAATGACAGTGCTCAAAAAATAGCACCAAATTGTTTCGCTTCTGAGACTGAGTGACATATTTTTCCTTCATATATTATATAGTATTATATATTTTTGCTTTTATTAAATAATAAAGATTTATTAAATGGTTTACTAAACATGCGTAAACTGAAATTTTAAAAACAAAAAAATATCCATCATTCAAAGATAAATTAAAAAATCAAATCTACGTTTTCTAGAGGTGCGTATTTAAATAATATTTCAGTTAAATAAAGACCAGCGAGTAAAAAACGAAATTTTGTGAATTGCTCGTTTTCCTTTTCATATGTAGTTTCACGCCAATTTTTAAAGGGGCCTTAAATTTCCTTTTATAATTAGCCATATTCGGCATATCCATCGACGTATTTCTCCATTGCAAGAATCCAATTGCCAAAAAACCAATTCAGTCCCAAAACTGTCAATTATGGTTGCCACTTGTCACCAAGAAATAAACATTTATTAATTGATACAGCAACAAAAGTTAAGATAAGATAAGATTTATTAGTTAAAGTACGGTTATATAAAACAAATATAAAATACAAATAAATTGAACGATGTATAAACTGGAATATAGGTACATAACTAATAAAAACAGCTACACAGGTAATATACAATTATTACTACAGACGTACAGCCAAGTGTGATATGAAAAGTCAAAGTCATAGATTACATTTTATCAGGTAAATTTCAATTTTTGTTTAAAAATAAGAAAATTTTTTAATTTTTAAAGTGTCTCAAAGAAAATGGTGCTTTTGTAAAAATTATGACCGGGTCTTGAAAGTACATAAATGTGCGAAATTTCTTAGTCAGAGACGGATTTTTTTAAAGGAATAAAAAACTAGATTTTTGTTACTTTCCCAATCATAAACTCAAAAAAATTGAGTTTCAGGTGACACATAACTTTGCTAAGTCCCACAATTTTGCCCTGGCAGAAAACTTTCATGTGGATTGTTTGTTTATTTCCAGCGCAAAAAAAATTAAAAGAACATTACACTTTTCAAAAGCTATTTTCAATTGCCAATTATTCGCCCATTTAAAAAAATTTTGTAAATCTAAAAAAATGTTTCAGAAGAGGTTTTTGAGTCCAAAGTTTTGTACAATTTGGCATTATCAGCAAAAAGCTTAAGTTGAGTTCCGTTTTTTAAGAAGGTTGGTAAATCATTAATAAATAACAAAAATAAAAGTGGACCTAGGACATTCCCCTTGGGAACTCCGCTCGTAACCGGCTGGAAATCTAACATTTTCTCTTCAATAACTACCTTTTGTTACGGTTTGAGAGAAAATTTTTTATCCAGTTAAAAAGCTCAAAACCAATCCCGTATGCAAAAAATACACGAATAAATTTTCAAAAAAATTGTTCAACGACCATTTTAAGACCTTCAAAGATAAATACTGGTTTATTTGGTCAGAGAACAAAAAAGATAAACAAGGAGCCATCAGCCGCGTCGTGGTGTTTCCAAAAGTTATTTTTACTTCAACTGATAAAAGCAGCGAATTTGGATTATATTTTTACTTTTCACACTTACTCGACTTTTAAAACTTTAATCGATTTTTTTATTTTTATTAGGGGTTTACTCGGCAAATAATAAAAATAATTTAAGTACAATTTAAGTAATTTATATGAGTAGAGTAGATCCCATAGAATGATAAGATGAAAGTTTTAAAATGGATAACATACTAGTTTTGCTCCCCAGCTCTAAAAACCGGAGTTCTGTTTATTATGGGCTCTATACCTCAAAGCCCTGGCAAACATTAATAAGTACATTTACCAAAATAGTTCTATTTTAAGCTATTTTTTAAATCTTTTAAATGGAAGTTTGGTAGTTCTGCATAAAAACGCATATACAGATTTTATTCAGAACGTTAAACATTTTTGTTTAAATAGAATTACCATAAAAACAAAATATGCAGATAATTATTAGTTTCAAGTTGATTGCTGCAATACTTTAGCTTTTCCCTCAATAATCCACCAATCCAACGTAGGAAAGATTGATAGGTGTGAAAAATGCGTTCACAACTGTCCAATCACTTTAATTTTTTGCTAAAAAATACCGCGCGAAAACTACTGACCGTGGTATTCCTGAACTAAATATCACACTCAACGACCAAACACCTTCGCGGGAGCGCCAAGTATGCTTATGCAAATAAAACCACATTGTATGCAAGTTAAAGCATAAAATGAAGAATAATTAAACTTAAAAATTATTTTTATATACTGTTACTGTTACTTTTACTTAAAAATATGGCTTATTTTTACTTTTATTTTCCTACAATAAAATTCTCACCGTTTTTTATAGTATTTTTTATAATAATTATT
This sequence comes from Microlaimidae sp. YZB2_3, assembly GCA_030248175.1. Lineage (NCBI taxonomy): Eukaryota > Metazoa > Nematoda > Chromadorea > Desmodorida > Microlaimidae > Microlaimidae sp. YZB2_3. The sequence goes on from JASAMX010005804.1 coordinate 18,188, forward strand.
TATTGGAAATAGATGAGCTCCTTACATGCTTGGTATTACAGGATTTTGAAATTTTTTCGATAAATTTATTCAAATTTCAAAACTGAAAACTCAATTTAAGACTTTAAAAAGATTAAGATAGAATATACAGCTGGTTACAAGACTGGCAATTGCAATTATCAAATTATAAATGTGAAGTTCTTCATATTCGAAATCATAGCAAATAGTTAATTTGTAAATATAAGCTTGGTAAAAACGTGCTTGTAACTACAGAATTGGTGCGTGACCTAGGTGTTTATATATCTCATGATATGAAATTCTCTAAACACTAAGAAATCACAGCAAAAAAAGCAATGAGAGTGACATCACTAATTTTTAGAACATTCAATTCAAACTCTAGAAATAATCTTCTCAGAGCATATAAGTCCTATGTTAGACCAATTCTGGAGTACGCTAGTGCAGTTTGGAATCCTTATTTACAAAAGATATAAACATTTTGGAAAAAGTGCAACAGAATTTCACTAGGAGGTTGTTTTATAAATGCAAGTTGTTACCTGTTGGTTATGAACAAAGACTGAATTACCTAGGCTTAGAAAGATTAAAGGACCGAAGAGACAAAACTGATTTATATTAGTGCTCTAAAATTATACATAGCTTAAACAATTTGCAAGCCAATGATTTTTTTAAGTTTAACCTGCAGCCCACCCGTGGTCATCACTTTAAATTGGAACAATCTACTCCCATCTCAAGTAACTGATAGATTCTTTGGATGCATTCAAGAAAAGTTTTAAAACTGACTTAAATAAGCGCTCTTTTTGAGCCTTTAAAGTCATTTCAGATAGCTGTGTTCATTGATATTTTGTTAGAATTGTATTTTATATTTGCGGCAATTAAGTCGCAGATTTGATGTTGTTGATGAAAAAAAGAAAAGAAAAAAAGAGAAAAAAGAGAAAAAAAGAAAAGATAAATGAAATGATGTAGGGTAATTGACTTAATTTCGGCCACCTTTTTCTTTTTTTTGGATAAGTTTTTTCTGGTTTTTCCAATCGACCCAAAATTTGGTCTAATAATCAAACGATATCTATTTCTGTTATTCCAGTGCAAAATTTTAAAATTTCTGTTGCACTTAAAGATCAGTGGAGATTTAAAGTTGTTTTTTATAGTGGCCGAAATTAAGGCGCGAGCCATTAACTTCGGCCACCTAGAAAAAAATGGCTATAACGATTGCCAAACTAAACAATAAAAATTTTTAAAGGTTGCAAATTTATCCTTAGGTATTGTTCTTGGTACATATAACTTAATTTTTTCCGTTTGCAAACTTTAATAGTTATTAGCAAGACTTTAAATAATTATGTCAAAACCTTAAAAACAAGTTTTAATAACCTGTATTTTTTGTTAAATTTTTATTTTTGGCTTAAAAAACGTCAAAAAAAGTCAAACGAGCAAAAAAAAAATTTTATAAATGCGGTAGTACGATGATATTGAAAAACAGTAAAAAACGGCAGATTATTTCACCTAAATTTTAAGGTGGTCGAAATTAACGGAATCTTAAAATTCGCAGTTAGTTAAACGCGTTGCAAAGTGATTTTGAAGAAAATATCAAAACATGAAAATTAACAACTTTGAGCCTTAATTAGAAGATATTTTAAGGTTATTTTGTGTTTCGTTCTAAATTTGATGCAATTCAAACACAAAGCAAAAATTAAGAACACAAAAAAATTCACTTTTTGTATAAAAATGTTGATAATGCAAAATAACAAAAATAAAAAAAACTTTTGCAAAAACACTTTATTCAACATTAATCCAGTTACTTTTGTGCTAGTTCTTTTGTGTTTTAAAAATAAGCCAATTTTTTAACACCCTAATTTGGTGGCCGAAATTAAGGCCTGGCCGAAATTAAGTCAGATACCTTAACAGTAGAATTAAACTATGCATAGACTATGCTTTAATTCTGTTATCTGATCATTAAACTTAAATTATTTCATTACTTCAAGAAGTCCATGTTGTCCGGAATCTTTATGGACTTCTATTAAATGGATTGCCAAAATTTGTAAAAAATTTTTTCCAAACTGAACGCGAACCGAACCAAATTTGTTTTTCGTATTGATTTTTTTCTTGCATATCAACAATCATGTCGAAAACTGAAAGTGTTATGAAATGCCTCAAGTGGTTTGTGTTCATTATAAATTTTTTATTTTGGGTAAGTTAAACTTAAACACTTCTTATAATCTTCGCAAACAAATTCTATTATTGTATCTGTGTGACTAACTTTGTCGTTTCGTTAAGTTTTGTAAGCCAGTTTGTCCTGCATTTTGGAGTGATGAGTCCTTCTTATATCAAAGTTCATGGCAAAATACATTAATTTACAAAGAGCCTTCTGACCCTACCGTGTTTTTTTTAAAAAAAATCATATCTAGGATATAGCCCTTCCCCCTCCGTTACTGTCGAAAATACCAATACTTTAGCCTTCCTTCATTGGTAGGCAGCATCCCGGATTTTTTTTGAGGGTATACTCGACCCCTGAAATTTGGGGGAGGGGGTCACAAAATTTTTTTTTGATGTATACCTCACACACATACATGGGCACGGGGAGAGGGGGTTGGGGCCCAAAATTCGATTTTTTTTAAAATGATCAGATAAAAGAATTAATATTATACTAAGCATAGTCTATCCATAGTTTTTGACCGATTCAAAACTAATTACAAATTGTAAAACATCTTTTTAGCATAAATGAAACACGTAGACCTCATTTTTGTGGTTATTTTTTGGATTTGAGCTTCCGAAATAAGTTATGAGCCAATTTGTACCCAAAAATTGCCCTTTTTTGGCATGTACAATTTATGTTATTAAGAAAATTTTTTATTAAGCCTTTAATCGAATTAATATAATTTTTTTGATTTACCAAGTGTCTGGCAGTTACAAATAACTATACTTTTATAGTTGTATAAAAGTATAGTATTTTTTTTATCGTTTTGTAGTTTTATTTTTTTCATCGTAACTACCAATTTTTTATAGTAACGTTCAAATACCCACCAAATTTTAGTTGTGAAAAAATTAAAATTTTTGAAAAACAACTTATTTTTAAAAAAATCAATTATATTACAATTTTGTTTGATTTTTTAGGTTTTGCTTAGGCTTAGGAACAATAAATCGGTGAAAAACTAAGTTTAAATTAGCGTTTAAAGTAAAACAAATTTTCTTGTCCGTGTTTTTGGTGGTCCATGTGACTTTCGAATTTTCAATTTTTTTGAAATTTTTTGTGTTCTTCAGACTATTAGCGTTGTTAAAACATAGTTTTTAATTTAGTTTGATAGTTTACAATTTTTTTTCTTAACATCGTAAATTGCATTTGCTGAAAAAGGCCATTTTTTGGGTATAAATTGGCTCATAACTTTTTACCAATAGTTTAAATCTTAAAAATAACCACAAAAATGAGGTCTACGTGTTTTATTTAGGTTATAAAAATGTTTTACAACTTGTATTTACTGTTAAATCAATCAAATCGAGTTTTGGTACACGTATGAAACTTGTACCAAAAATGTCTTTAAAATAACTTCTAACTGCCTCCAAACATAAGTTTTGAGATCAAAATAAATGTTTTAAACAATAAAAAGCTCAAAAATGCAATAAAAAGTGCTTTTTAACCTAAAATAGCGTTTTTTTACCTATAAAGTTGATTAAAATTAAAGAAAATTAAAATTATCTCCAGACCTGTGCACGGTGTGGAAATGCTCTCCCCCGTTTTATTGGAGGATTTGCCCCCCCCGTGTTATTGCACCCCCGCCAAAAATGCCGCTTTTTTGTCTCTTTTTTTCCCTTTTCCCTTCTTTTTTTTCTCTTTTTTTTCTTTCCCCCCTGCTTGCCCCCCTGTTTTATTTCGCCCCCCTCATTTCAAAAAGATGTCCCCCTGCCCCCTGTTTTGGAATTGCCCCTCCCGCCTCCCCCCAATAAAACCCCGGGGGGCAGTGCACAGGTTTGTACCTCTTTAAAATTGAAACACGATATGATATGGGTATTTTGCATTTTTCGGATGTTAACCCCCCTAATTTGGGGTTTAACTCACCCCTCCCCCCACTCCGGACCAACTTTCCCATGTATGCTTCACATGCCCTATTTTTAGCGTTTTCAGTGCTAGGGCGGTACAAGTTCTTTCCATACGTGTACCAAAATTCGATTTGACCGATTCAAAAGTAATTACAAATTGTAAAGCATCTTTATAGAATAAATAGAACGCGTGAACCTCGTTTTTGTGGCTATTTTTTAGATTTGAGCTTCTGAAAAAAAGTTATAAGCCAATTTGTATCCAAAAATTGTCCTTTTTTGGCATGTACAATTTATGTCATTAAGAAAAAAAAATTTAAATTCAAACTATGTTTTAACAACGCTAATAGTCTGAAGAACACAAAAAAT
>JASAMX010005805.1:0-15206 GCA_030248175.1 Microlaimidae sp. YZB2_3
TATCATATTTAATTACGATGCCAAGAAACAAAAAACAAATCATAAAATGTTTGCCACTGGAGATAAAGAACGAAGCCATTTGGACACCAATTGGTTTGCAGAAAACTTCCAGTACTTTTGTTGAACAAAAATAATGATTTGGATTTAGTTGGTGGCACTGAGACTTTCGGCGAATCACCAAAACTTTCTTAACCGATGCTTAACAAATGGAAGGGACAAAAAGGTTATGTAAGCATACGACATTACCATCAATAAATTCAAGAAATCTTCAGCAATAGTTTCGTCTGAGAACCGTTGTCCGCTCTGTCCATTCAAGAGCATTGACTCGGAACTTTTGCGAGACATTTAAAACGACATTTAAGTCTTTTTCCTGGCTTGAAGTCCTTTGTCCAAAAGGTAAGAATATCTTTGCAAATTTGGCGTCGTCCTTTTTCTTCAGTTGATGAGCGTTTGCTTTTGTGTGCGTTTTCGTGCATACTTATTTAGTTTAATTATATTTAAGAATGTGTCCAGCATCTTTATCCGCATCCACGGATTTCACAACTCACATTCGTGGATTTTTTTATTTCTGGAGCATAGATGAACAAGGGGAAGGAGGGTAGGATGGGGTCCACGTTCACCCCCCCCAACCTCGAAATTTTCGAGGCCCCTCTTCCCCAAATTTTTTACCCCTGACCCTCCTCTAGAGTTTAAAATTTGACCCTCCCCTCTTGAGAAAATTTTAAGTATTTTTTTATACTAAATTTTCTTCCAGAAACGTAAGTTTTTAACACAAATTCTTGTTTTTACACCCTTTTTATACCAGAATATTGCTTTTTATTCAATAAATTCAGTATTATCTTATATATAAAAAAAAACAATTATTAAACCTTTAATGGTTTAACAGTATTTTGCTTCAAACATTGGACCCCACCTGACCCACCTCTTTTTGTTTAAAATGCCCATGTATCACCTCACCCCCTTTTGGTAGACCCCCATAAAAAGTCAGGAGGGAGGGGGGGGGGGGGTTCGACGAGCATGGGCAAGTTGGTCCGGAGTGGGGTTAAACTTGAAATTAGGGGGGGGGTTAAAATCCGAGAAACACAAATACCCATATCGGTTTTTTTTTCTTTGAGAGTGTATTTTACTCATATCATTTTTTCATTTTGAAGAAAAAATAGGTAAAAAACGCTAATATTAGGTCAAAGAGCCTTTTTTTATTGCATTTTTGAGCTTTTTATTGCTTAAAACATTTATTTTGACCTCAAAACTTAAGTTTGGAGGCAGTTAGAAGTCATTTTTAAGATTTTTTTTCTATTTTCCAAATTGGGGGGGGGTTAACTTTTTCTACTCCCCACTTCTAAGTGGGGGGGGGGGGTGTTAAACCCCCTTTTCAGAATTTGGGGGGTTAATCCACCCAAACCCCTCCCTCGTGCCCATGTATGATTCGATCCATACATGGGCACGGGGGGTAGGGTAACTCCCCCAAATTATGAGAAGGGGGGTTTAACCCCCCACTCAGAAGTGGGGGGAGAAAAGGTTAACCCCCCAATTTTGGAAAAAAAAGTGTTTAAAATGACTTCTAACTGCCTCCAAACTTAAGTTTTAAAGTCAAAATAAATGTTTTAAGCAATAAAAAGCTCAAAAATGTAATAAAAAAGGGCTTTTAACCTAATATTAGCGTTTTTTACCTATTTTCCCTTCAAAATGGAAAAACGATATGAGTAAAATGAACTCCAGAAAAAAAACGATATGGGTATTTTGCGTCTCTCGGATTTTAACCCCCCCCCCTAATTTGGGGTTTTTTAACCCCACCCCCCCACTCCGGACCAACTTGCCCATGCATGGTTCGTTCGACCCTCCTAGGACCCCCTCCTAGATTTTGAAATGTCATATACGCGGGGTCAAAACCCTCCCCCTAGCTTGGGTGACCGTGTTTATTTATGTTCTAGAGTATAAATACAATAAATGATAAATCCCTATAGGTTTTTTTAAATTTCAAAAAAAAAGGTATAAAAACGCTAGATTTGGATAATAAAGCGTTTTGTTGTATTTTTAGCTTCAATTGCTAAAATATTCATTTAGACCTTAGTTTAGAGGAAACTATAAATCTATAACAAATAGGTTTTAGGAAGTAAAAATAGATTTTAGGCAATAAAAAATCCACGAATGTGAGTTGTGAAATCCGTGGATGCGGATAAAGATGCTGGACACATTCTTAAATATAATTAAACTAAATGCATATGCACGAAACGCACACAAAAGCAAACGCTCATCAACTGAAGAAAAAGGACGACGCCAAATTTGCAAAGATATTCTACCTTTTTGGACAGAGATTCAAGACCAGGAAAAAGACTTAAATGTCGTTTTAAATGTCTACGCAAAAGTTCCGAGTCAATGCTCTTGAATGGACAGAGCGGACAACGGTTCTCAGACGAAACTATTGCTGAAGATTTCTTGAATTTATTGATGGTAATGTCGTATACTTCATGACCTTTTTGTCCTTTCCATTTGTTAGCGTTGGGTTCAAGAAGTTTGGTGATTCGCCGAAAATTATCAGTGCCACCAACTAAATCCAAATCATTATTTTTGCTTTCAACAAAAGTACTGGAAGTTTTACTGCAAACCAATTGGTGTCCAAATAGCTAATTTCTTTATCTCCAGTGGCAAACATTTTATGATTTGTTTTTTGTTTCTTGGCATCGTAATTAAATATGATCAAAAGCCTGAATAACCCCACAAATGCTATTAATAATTAATACGCCTTCTATTGCTCTAATAATAAAAAAGAAAATGGTCACTAGATCTGTAGATCTGGAGTGGTCGGTTAGCCTCCCTTTTTTGGAGTAAAACCGAAATACCACATTTTAGGGTTTTTAGTAATGGGACGTTCGACCCCTAGAATTTGAGGTGGGATGTAAAAATTACAGATGTGCTCTGATGTTATTTTTTTGACATCTGCAGATGCAGATGTGAATGGGGGTGTCTATTTAATGCATATTTTCTTATCATATTGTTTTAATTTCTGGAATGTACTTTATCCATAATGTTTTTTATTTAGATGGAAAAATAGATTTAAAAAATGCTAATTTTAGGCAAAAAAGCGTTTTTATTAATTTTTGAGTTTCTTATTGTGGAACACTTATTTATACCTCAAAACGTTCGAAAACTAAAATATGCATGTAAAACATCCTTATACCGCAAATCAGACTCGTAGACCTCATTTTTGAGGTTGTTTTTTTGATTTAAGTCTTCTGTAAAAAGTTTTGAGCCCATTTAAGCCTAAAAATTGCATATTTTTGGTATGTACAATTTCTGTTGTTAGGAAATAAACTTTGTTAAGCAACAAAATAAATTAAAAATTATATTTTTACATTCCTAAAAGTATGAAGAATCTAAAAATATCTACAAATTTCAAAATGTCGGTGGTCACATGGACGGACCATCAAAAACATGACAACAATTTTTATTTGGCTTTAAAAGTTAATTTAAGCTTAGTTTTGCTAATATTAATTGCGAAACTTAAAAAAAGCTAAATTGGATTTTGAGATATTTTTATTTGATTATGTGTTTTTGACGAATTTCAATTATTTTTTTTTTCAAAACTGAACTTTGAAATATGGAGCTAAATTTTATTTTTTTTTTCAAAATTGAAAATTTAGCTCATTTTTAACAGGTTGTCATACAAAAATGGTAGACAGCAGAAAAAATTTTGAACTAAAGTCAGAGCCGCCAGGTCAGACTCTGGGAAATTCGAAAAATATATTTTTAAGTTATTTTTGTTTTTTTTTGTTTTTGTTAATGCGGCCGGCTACAGAATTTAGGCCCTGTCTTACCGTCCAAAAAACCTAGAAAATCAACACTGTTCTTTGGTTAATGTGATGATATTGAGTTTAGTTGAACTATGATACATAACTGACCAGAAGAACATTTGATTACTATAATTTTTTGGCTAAAAGCCCCACCCACATCGCGGGATTTGTGAGAAGTTTGGCCAATGTAACATGAGTAAACAAAAAAAAATTTTTATTAGACTAAAATTTTGGAGAGGGGGATTTGACAGAAAATGACATAATTTAGTATTAAGGAATGCCAATTATTTTTAAAATGACAAAGAAGAATAAAAAAAAACCCGAAACAGTGCAAGGTAAAGGGGTTGTAAAAGTGGATATGTTTGTGCTGTTAGGAATATTATATGTTTGACATAAAGCTAAGCAAAATTTATGTATGTATATAGAGTGCCGTACTATAACGAGTTACATAGCGCCCACCAATTAAGATAGCGTAGCTAAATAAAAAAAATTTCCTTGGCAGCATAAATTGTATGTACATACCGAAAATTGGAAATTTTTGGGTTTAAATACGCTCAAACTTTTTACGTAAAAATTAAAACAAAATCTCAAAAATGATGTCTACGTGTTTGATTTGGGGCATAAACATGTTTTATATGTGTAGTTTATTTTTCGATCGGTCAAATCAATAATTGGTACACGCATGGGACTTGTACCAATCATAATACTCCTACTTCGGAGCATAATATTAAAGTGTAAAAACTTTACAATTATGCATCCAGTCCATAGAGTTAGAAATCATAATATTTAGATTGCATTTTACAGTTATTTGTTTTTTTGTATTTTTTTTTCAAAACGAAAAAATAATTTGCATTTGGACACCTTTTTTCCAAACTCGAAGTCCCATTTCCCTTCCACACTGGTAAACTTTGCGCTCCTGTCAAGGTGCTGAAATTCCCCGCGGATGCGGAGTGAGGATTATTCTTACGTAGTGGGACACTTCGCGCTTTCTCCAAAGAACTGAACTCATTATTTCCGTTGTTGGAATGTAATTTGGAACTGGGCCAAGGCTTCCGCGTGGTGGTGGAGCGATCTGTGACCCCGTATTTTTTCTCCAGTTGCTGGTGGTAATAGCTGGCGGGGTGGGCTTTTCGTCGGTGTTTTCTTAAGTTTGCCACGCGAGTGTAAGTCTAAGTCATGACTGGTGCACACGAAAAATCATTTATTAACTGAATTTTTATAGTACTGAAATTTTAGACTTTTTTGTTTTTTTTCTGCTTAAAAACGCTTCAGGAGTGCGACTCTAAGACACGAGAGCATCATTTGACAAGCAAATTTTTTTTTGCTTAATCGAAAGCATTTTCTGATTAGGCATGGATGAACTTTTATTTACCTTAAATTGCTTCATTATTATATTCGCTTATCATCAGTCCTTTTTGAAATTTAAACAAAAATAAAAAAAGTTATGACTTTTTTAAAAAATTTTCCTGTTTTTGTCACGACCCTTTAAAAATTTATCATTTTTTTCTACATGATTTAAAGATCGTTCAAAGCATTTTATTCAATAGAATATGTTTTGATTACTCAGATTAATTCTTATTAATTAAATAAGTCAAAAAAAAATCTGTTTTTTTTTGAACAAAAAATTTCAAAAATATTTTTACAACCCAATTGCCCACGTGCAGTATCGAGTTGCACCTACGCAAACAGCAAGCAACTGTACTGTCTCGCTCGAAATTGGATGAAACTCTGAGCTTTGATAATCAATCATGACATTTGACAGATAAGCAGACCTGTGCACTGCCCCCCCGGGGTTAAAACGGGGGGGGGGCAATTCTAAGGGGGGGAGGGAACGGGGGGGCAGCTTTTTTGAAAGGGGGGGAAGAAAAAAAAGGAGAAAAAAAGAGAAAAAAAGAGAAAAAAAGAATGGAAAAAAAGGGAAAAAAGGGACAAAAAAAGCGGAAATAATGTAAAAATAGGTCTAAAATGGCTTAAAATACATTGAAATAGGCTAAACTTTGCAAAAAATTGGCGATGATGGCGTCATAATAGTTCAAAAATGGCGTTATAATTTTTTTTTGGTACTTTCTCATTTTTTGGCGGGGGAGGGGGGCAATAAAACGGGGGGGGATCCTCCAATAAAACGGGGGGGCATTTTCAGACCGTGCACAGGTCTGGATAAGTGTGAACAATAAGAAAGAGAAGAGCACCTAACTTAGACTTCTAATATTTAACAAAAATACGCAAAAAATTTAACAACAAAACTTCTTCCGTTTGCACCTGATCACAATCTTTACACTGATAACGTTCCCCGAGATGTATAGAGTTGATATGCTGTTTGAGGTAACATGATCTATAAAACGTTTTGCCGCATTCTTTGCACTTATGTTGTTTTTGTTGGTCTTTAAATGAGGCAAGCGCCATTTCGTAACCCCAAGACATAATCAAGATTAAACTGACGAATTCTTTTGAAACAATTCAATTTGTAGTTAAATCTTTCAGATTTTCAGATCTGTAGTGACTTTCAAACAAGTAGTAGTATAATTATTATCTTAAAGCTGTTTCAAAACAATCAAATATCAATAAACCAAAGCAATTTTCTTTAAAAATTCGAAACGCGACAGAGAAAGCATGAAGTAGAGACAGCTCTGCCACAACAAGCAGCCTGCCGCAACGAAAGACTAAATTGACTAAAAACGCAATGTGATGTGTTGTGTGTGCGTATTCCCTGCCCCGTGCAAATCTATTTCACGACGTCTCGTTTCTGTTTCCCTTTGCACATACAGCTTATTATCTCTGTCTTTTACCATTGACAACTGAATTAAAATACTCAATATTCCTAACAAATTATTTCCTGAGCCAATAAAATCAGTTGACAAGATAAATACTTCAAAAATATTACACAAGAATACAGAATAGGATCCCATGTGTGCCGTGCGCGAAGGGAGTAAATGAACTTAAACGCGGTTTTTAGTTTTTCCAATATGCAATGGGGGAAGGCAGCGGCAGGGAGAGAGACGACAGCCCACAGCCACAGACTCTCTCGGTTTTATCTCCGCCTTGCCACACTTCGCTCTCAGACAGGATAGTGAATTCATTCCCGGCAACGCAACGCAACCCGTAAAAAAAGAATCTTTTTTCTTCGCAAAGCACTCGCAAAATGTTTTTTTCTGAAGACATTCTAAGACAACTTAATGCCAAAATTTTAAGTTTTTCTTAATTGCGTATGCACTGATTGATTATTGTAATGTTTCTATCCTCAAATATCATGATTCAGAGCTAGACCTTTTAAATTTGAAATTTAAGTTTTTGAGCTTCAAATGTTTTCAGTTCAAAAAATATCCTTTCTGTTCGCATTTTCAAGACTACTGTTATTGTTTTTAATAAGTTTACCTACAAGAATAGGGCGGAGCTCCGGAGCTCTGGGGATTGTCTTAAAAAGCGGAGCTGCGGTCCAAATAGTTTTTACAGTTGTTTTCAATAAAAAACTTGGTCTGCAGTTTTTTCTTACTAAGACGATTCTACTCATACCAGAAAGTCGTGATTGTACAAACCAAACTCTTATAATATAAAGTAAAACTTTATTTGAACCCCTCTGCTAATATCTATGCTCTTAAATGTTTGCACTTTTTACCAACTACTCTGAGGTTGAGTTTTTTAAATTTAGTTAAAGACTTAAGATACGACATCATACATGAGCATAGGATGGGGGGATTGTTGTTGTTGGTGCAAAAAGTTGTGTAGATTTCATTAAAACTGAAATTTTTATTCTTAAAATACAGGAAAAGGCCTAAAATTTTAAATTATCACTAAAATTTTTTTTAAATTTCGAGAAAAAAAAACGATTTTTTTAAACTTTTTTTTCTATATGTTAATCAAAAGAACCAAAAGTAATTATATAGGTAGAAAAACGTTTGGAGAGCTTGAAAATGTTGTTTTTATTCAAATAGCTTAAAAATTAAGTGTTTTAGAGCCGATTTTCGAAATAGGAAAAAGTGTTTTTTTTAGAAAAAGTTACCAAAAAAACAACTTTTTTTCTAATTTTCTTATTTAATAGGATAATATATTCATAAAAAATGGCTATCAGAAGCTGAAAAAGCGTCTTAGAAAACCTATAGACCCATTTTGAATAAGCTAAAGGCTTTAATAATTTTTTTGAGGGGGGTGCGAAAAAGCGTTTTTTTTTTTGTTCACTTACCTATAACTATTTTTTATTACTTGAATAAGGGAGTAGCTCCTGAGCTCCATTCGGGTCGACTTTCTGGACATTTAGATCCTAATATGAGATTAAAGTTTTTTTATATGAACATAAAAGAATTTTGTAGCGGTTTTTGATTTTGAAAATTTCTTATTTAGGAAATATTACTGTTAATTTAGCAAATATTAATTTATTATTATTGCGAATTTCGTAACAGCGCACTTTCTTGATTTTAAGTAAAAATATAAATAGTGACAATTCTGCGATTGTGGAAGTTTTATTCTATTTGGTCAGTTAAAAATACAATCAAAAAAAATCTGTTGACCTATGAATTTTATTCGTAAAAAACGGATTATTCGGAAAAACCCGCATAAACGAGTGATTAAAAAACTTGATAAAAATAAATTTTAGTTTTAAAATTCATATGGTTTTTATGTGTTTCAATAGCAAATTTGTTGAAATAAGTAAAAGAAATAAAATATGGCTCTAAAGTACCCTTGAATGTGTTTGTTAGCAAAATTACGCTATCTAACGTTACTTAAAAACAAACCGCCGTCAAAGGCTCTAAACTCCCTATTTTCTGGCTCTTTGGTCCTAAAAAGTCAGGCTCTTAAGTCCATCTTACTGCATTCTTGGCTGTTTTGTGTTTTTCATGATTACCTCCCATTTGGCTCTTTGGCCCCTGTCGTTCGTTCGCGCAGCTTGGCTCTAAGGTCCCCTTTTTTCTGGATCTTTAGTACCTAGCTCTAACGTCACATCGCTCTTCTGGCCCGTTACCATTTAAACCTCTCCCGGTCCCCTCATTTTAAAGCGGGGGAGGGAGTCAGATTGCGATGCAAGGGGTAACCCCACCCCCACCCATTTTTAGAAATTTTGAGAAAACGTGTCTTTAAAACGAGTGTTTTAAGCAATAAACAGTCGTTTTTGACCTCAAATTAGCGTTTTTATCCAATTTTTTAAAATCAAAACGTCATATGGGTAAAATGCACTAAGAAAAAACCTGATAAAAAAGATATATTTCTCGGATTTAACAGTACCTATATCAGGGTCTGTGCCAGTATTTTTGAGAGGGGGCCAGACTGTGGTTAACAGAAAACGAAATATAAATGCGGCGCAAAGCGCCGCATTTTGCGCCAGGAAACGCCAAGCGGCACCAGGCGGACGAAAAGCGTCCGCCGGGGGTCTGGGGGGTGTCCATAGGTGAGAAAGGGGGGGGGCAGGGTGGGGTCCACCCCCTCTAGCCTCGCAATTTTGGGCCCCCCATAAACCAAAATCTAGGGCCCCCCCCTTCTCCCAAATTTCCGAATTTTTTACCCCTGACCCCCCTCTGAATTTTGAAATCTGACCCCCCCTCCCCTCCCGGGAAAATTTTAGGTACCTTTTTTATACTAAATTTTCTTCCAAAAACGTGAATTTTCATCACATATTCATGCTTTTACACCCTTTTTATACATAAATATGGCTTTTTATTTAATAAAATGTAGTATTATTCTATAAAAAGAACAATATTAAAGTTATTATGGTTTAAAACTGTTTTGCTTTGGACACCGGACCCCACCTGACCCCCCTCTAGATTTCAAAATTTCGCACTCCGGGTCGACCCCCCTAAAAAGCTTGGGGGGGGTCCGGACCCCCCTCCTAGAATTGAAAATTCGATTTACCCCGGGTAACCACCCCCCTCTAGCTTCCCCGACCGTGCTCACCTATGGGGGTGTCCCTTGCCGAAGGCGAATTTTTTTGATTTAGCATTAAAAATGAGCAAAATTACGGTTTAAAAATACCTATTTACATTGAATTTAAGGCAGTCAGGTCGGCAGAACCCACTTTTGGTATACCACAAGAAAGAAGGTAGGGAGAAGCAGGGTTCATAATGGAGTTACCTTCGCTTTTACCTCACTCCATCCCCCGGGACCTACCTCCTCTTTCTTATTTTTACCGCGGCCAACCCAGAAAGAGGGCATCGGCATAAGTGTTTTTGGTCGGGTCCGCTAGGGGGGTCCACCCCCGGGTGGAAGACCAAAATTTTGTAGGGGGGGTCCGGTCCCCCTTGGCTTTTTAGGGGGGTCGACCCCGGGTGCGAGATTTCAAATTTAGGGGGTGGGTGGGGTCAGGCGGGTCCAATTTTTTGACAAAATTTTTTTAACTTAATAATTTAAATGTTTTTAGGTCTAATATTAAATTTTATGTACTAAAACAACTTATTTAGGCCTAAAAAGTGTATTTAAACACTGTTTTTAACTAAAAAACCGTGTTTTTGACAGCAAATAAAAGATATACTTCCAAATTGGTCGGGCGGCGGGGGGGGGGGAGGGCGGTCAGCCTCGCCAGGGGGTCAGGCTGGACCGCTCTCGAACTTTGTGGGGAGGGGGGCCCCTGAATTTTTAGGGGGGGGGGGGTGTCCAAAACTTTGGGTCTAGGGGGGGGAGGGTGCACCTCTCTGTCCCTCCCAAAACAGCTGGCCCCCCTGCCTTACTGATATAAATTGGAGTTTAACACCCCTCTACTCCGAACCATTTTTTATGTAGCTAATGCTATTTATCACCCCGTATTTGGCCATAAAATCTTACACATAATTCATAATTGGGTCCCATTTACTAATATGGGCTCATTCAATGCATCAGGATATGAGAATTAGGTAACCTGCAAAATTGAGCAGGGGGCAGGAAAGGGTGGGCTCATAGGTGTTTTTAGTCGGGTCCGCTAGGGGTGGGGGTGAACCCCCGGGTGGAAGGCCAAAATTTTTTAGGGGGGTCCAGGGTGTCCGGACCCCCCTGGCTTTTTAGGGGGGTCGACTCCGGGTGCGAGATTTCAAATTTAAGGGGGGGGGGGCAAGGGGCATACATGGGCAAGTTGGTCCGGAGTGGGGGATTATCGTTTTTTTTTTCTGGAGTGCATTTTACCCATATCGTTTTTCAATTTTGAAGTAAAAATAGGTAAAAAAACGCTAATTTTAGGTCAAAAAGCCATTTTTATTGCATTTTAAGCTTTTTATTGCTTAAAACATTCATTTTGACCTCAAAACTTAAGTTTGGAGGCAGTTAGAAGTCATTTTAAAGACATTTTTTTCTTCATTTTTCCAAAATTTGGGGGGGAGGGGGTTAACCTTTTCTCCCCCCCCCACTTCTGAGTGGGGGAGGTTAAACCCCCCTTCTCAGAATTTGGGGGGGGTTAACCCCCCCCCAACCCCCCGGTGCCTATGTATGGTCACGGGGGTTCAATTTTTTAACAAAATTTTTTTAGCTCAATAATTTAAGTGTTTTTAGGTCTAATATTGAATTTTAAGTATTAAAACCACCTATTTAGGCCTAAAAAGTGTATTTAAACACTGTTTTTAACTAAAAAACCGTGTTTTTGACAGCAAATAAAAAATATACTTCCAAATTGGTCGGGAAGGGGGGGAGGGGGGTGAGCCTCGCTAGGGGGGTCAGGCCGGACCGCTCTCGAGCTTTAGGGGGGAGGGGGCCCCTGGATTGGTCGAAAATTTTGGCTCTAGGGGGTGTACCCCTCTGTTCCCCCCAAAAACACCTATGTGTGGGCTAGGCTTCACACCATAGTCTCTTTTTTCATTTTACTGAGATTAAAATCCACTACTCTCTCGAATCTTCAAACAGATCTTCCTTAACCCTTCTATTTGAGTTCAGGTCTTTGATTTTAGGTCTATATTTCCTGTTACAACAACACTAACATTAAACACTAGATTTTTTAGTTAAAACAGTACTTTTTTCCATGTTTTACAACAAAATAACCAATTCAGCCTCAGTTTAGTACCTTACAGAATTAAGTGCTGGACAGAACTCGTTTACTTTGCTGTTTTAATAATGAGTTAAACTTTTTAGAAATCATGATGATAGCGGTAGTTAAAAAAGTTTTTTATACACCAAGATATTAGCGCGTTAATCTTTTAACCAACTAAACTCTAAGCCACTCATTTAGATATGATATGCTCTTTATTGGAATAGAAGCCCAGCCTAGTTACAAAATTCCAAGCACACTACGGCTAAGGTGGCTTCAAGAGAGCACATAAATTGTGTGGTGCACCACCAAACACCGGTATTTTCCACCAAATATATCGTAAACTAGGAAAACAAATTTTTTGACAAGCTTTTTATAATCTCAAACTTTGTATTATATTCTAAACCTTGCTTTATCGAGATTATTGTATCTTCAAAAAATTACGACAGTCCGAGAGTTATTCACGAATATCGTTAATAAATTTAATAATTATTACACAATTTCTAAACATTATTGGTATGTTTCTGTAGCAGATTCATTTAGAATGAATACCATCAAAAACAACAATAATAATCATCTCATTTGTACAAGAAGCTTTTTTAACTTATTCTAAATTTTGTTCAAAATAATATAGCTGCTTTGCTATTACTCTGTAGTTATAAGTTTATACACTTGTACAATAAATTTCCGGAGTTTTCGGAATTTAAAGTTACAGTGATTGGGGGTGGCAGCATTTTTGCGTAAAACAGACGAACGACAAAACGAACAAACCTTTTTTACTGTACGCATAAAGATAAAAAACTTTAAAAAATTCAAAATTTATAAAAAAATAGTTACATTATTGATTATATGTAATATACTTAGTTTTTACACTCAAACAATTTAAATAATTCCTTACGTTACATACACACAATTTGCTATACGTAGATTTTTTAAAATAGGTGGGGTTCTAACGTTATGAAACTAAGGCAGTGGCGTAGCCAGCATTTCATTTTGGGGGGGGGGGCGGTTTGGGGGAGGAGGAATATGTGCCATCGAAGCGGCGCGAAGCGCCACCACCTGCACTGCGTAGTGGCGTCGGCCAACACAAAACGTCGGCCGGGGGGTCTGGGAAGTGTCACCCCCATGCGCGCGGAGGGAGAAATTTTTTTTAAAATATGTACTGGAAACTGCTAAAAAATCGTCCTCCGGTAATGCCAAAAATGCATTTTTAGTTCTGTATTTTTTTACCTAATTTCTATACAATTTTGTCTAATCTTCTAACTTCATCTGGCAGTGTAAATTTTATAAAACAAAACTATCTTTTGCCTTGATGTCTTTAAAATTTTCACATGAGTCTGGCCAAAGTTCTCAAGGATATTACTGATATTATTATTTTCATTTTATAGAAATCTGACCCACAGGCGTAGCGGGAAAAATTTTTATATTGATTAATTTATGGTTTTTCAAATACATTAATATCTGTTTTAAATTTTTAAATTGATTAATTTATGTTTTTTGAAATGCATTAAGATTTATATTAAATTTTTATATTGATTAATTTATGGTTTTTGAATGCATTAAGATTTTGTATTAAATTTTTAAATTGATTAATTTATGTTTTTTGAGAATGCATTAAGATTTGTATTAAATTTTTAAAAACAATATTTGGAAAGTGAAAAAGTAAGGTTTAGAATATAATATAAAGTTTGATATTGTAAAAAGCTTGTCAAAAAATTTGTTTTCCGATCACCATATATTTGGTGGAAAATACCGGTATTTGGTGAACCACACAATTTATCTGCTCTCTAGAAGCCACCTTAGCCGTAGTGTGCTTTGAATTGTGTAAGTAGGCTGGTGTTCTTTTCCATTATGGAGCATATCATATGTAAATGAGTGGCTTAGAGTTTAGTTGGTTAAAAGATTAACGCGCTAATATCTTGGTATATAAAAAACTTTTTTAACTACCGCTATCACCATGATTTCTAAAAAGTTTAACTCATTATTAAAACAGCAAAGTAAACGAGTTCTGTCCAGCACTTAATTCTGTAAGGTACTAAACTGAGGCTGAATTGGTTATTTTGTTGTAAAACATGGAAAAAAGTACTGTTTTAACTAAAAAATCTAGTGTTTAATGTTAGTGTTGTTGTAACAGGAAATATAGACCTAAAATCAAAGACCTGAACTCAAATAGAAGGGTTAAGGAAGATCTGTTTGAAGATTCGAGAGAGTAGTGGGTTTTAATCTCAGTAAAATGAAAAAAGAGACTATGGTGTGAAGCCTAGCCCACAAAGGTGTTTTTGGGGGGACAGAGGGGTGTACACCCCCCCTAGAGCCAAAATTTTGGACCAATCCAGGGGCCCCCTCCCCCCTAAAGCTCGAGAGCGGTGCGGCCTGACCCCCCTAACGAGGCTGACCCCCCTTTCCTCCTCCCGACCAATTTGGGAGTATATTTTTTATTTGCTGTCAAAAACACGGTTTTTTAGTTAAAAACAGTGTTTAAATACACTTTTTAGGCCTAAATAGGCGGTTTTAGTTCATAAAATTCAATATTAGACCTAAAAACACTTAAATTATTGAGCTAAAAAAATTTTGTTAAAAAATTGAACCCCCGTGACCATACATAGGCACCGGGGGGTTGGGGGGGGGGGTTAACCCCGCCAAATTCTAAGAAGGGGGTATAACCTTCCCCCATTCAGAAGGGGGGGGGAGAAAAGGTTAACCCCCTCCCCCCAAATTTTGGAAAAATGAAGAAAAAATATCTGTAAAATGACTTCTTACTGCCTTAACAATTAAGTTTTGAGGTCAAAATGAATGTTTTAAATAGTAAAAAGCTCAAAAAAGCTATAAAAA
This sequence comes from Microlaimidae sp. YZB2_3, assembly GCA_030248175.1. Taxonomy (NCBI): domain Eukaryota; kingdom Metazoa; phylum Nematoda; class Chromadorea; order Desmodorida; family Microlaimidae; species Microlaimidae sp. YZB2_3. The sequence continues at coordinate 14,533 of JASAMX010005805.1, forward strand.
AGGCTTTTTGACATAAAATTAGCGTTTTTTTAATTTTTTTAAAATCGAAAAACGATATGGGTAAAATGCATTCCAGAAAAAAAAAACGATAATCCCCCCCTCCGGCCCAACTTGCCCAGTATGCCCCTTGCCCCCCCCCCCCTTAAATTTGAAATCTCGCACCCGAAGTCGCCCCACCCCTCCAAAGCCAAGGGGGGTCCGGACACCCTGGACCCCCCCCCCCCTCTAACAAGTTTTGGCCTTCCACCCCCGGGGGTGGACCCCCCCCCCCCCTAGGCGGACCCGACCGAAAAAGACCCATGAGCCCACCCTTTCCTGCCCCCTGCTCAATTTTGCAGATTACCCAATTCTCATATCCTGATACATTAAATGAGCCCATATTAGTAAATGGGACCCAGTTTAATTGAATTATGTGTAAGATTTTATGGCCAATAAGATAATAAATGACATTAGCTACATAAAAAATGGTTCGGAGTAGAGGGGCTATTTTAAACTCCGTTGTGAGTGAGGCGGGGGGGCCAGTTGTTTTGAGAGGAAACAGAAGAGCACCCTACCCCCCCCCCCCTCGAGCCAAAGTTTTCGAACACCCCTCCAAAAACAAAACTCAGGGGCCCCCCTCCCCCAAAGTTCGAGAGCGATAAAGCCTGAGGCCCCTGGCGAGGCTGACCGCCCTC
>JASAMX010005806.1:0-15936 GCA_030248175.1 Microlaimidae sp. YZB2_3
AAAAGAAGCGAACAAAGTATTAAAAAAAAATTATATTCTGTAATTATAAGAAAGTTGTGAAAAAAAACCCTACACCAAACATCATTTTTGGTTTATATCGTTGTCAATAAAGAAAAATGAACCAAAATTATTTTAAAAGACACGTTTTTGACATTCATTCTGCAGGCGGTAGGGTGCTTTTTGAAGTCATATAATCGCTTTTTTTATATAAAAGTTGTGACTCGTTTTGCCGTAGTAACAAAAAAATATGATATTTGGCTTGGCGTCGTAACACGAAACTCCGTGCCATGCACCTGCACAGGAAACTGATCTTCCTTATTATGACAAAAAAAGAGTCAGAATCTTAATAAATCACCAGTAACTGCGGTTCCTTTTTATCTTTTAAGTTTAGCACAGAAATGCTATAAACGTTGCTAGTCATTTACATTGATTTTATATTGATTGTGATATGACTCATTCTGTCGTAGTACCGACGAGATAATCCCCGTTCTTTGGTAAAATCCTAAGCACGCGCCTGATATAAATTTTAATATTACATAGAAACTACTAATAAAATACAAAAAAATGCCTGATAAAAAACAAAGCAAAGAAATCAACTAAACATAAGTTTATTTTTGAAGCATGTGTTTATTTTTGATTAAAAATTAACTATATTTTTTGGCATGAATTGGCATAAACAACAAAGTTAACAATTTATATAAAAACAAAGATGCGAATATAAAGCCAAAAATTGATAAACTGCAGCGTTGGAAATAATATACAAACCTCTCATTATTTTGGAAATCAAAAACTTTTTTGGTACTTTTAGCACTATAGATAGACCTATTGTTATATTCAGTTCGTACTTTTATTACACTTAGATACTTTGAGACTATAAATAGAGAAAATTAATTGCAAAAAACATTCATGGTTTGCTTCACTTCACTTCTAATTTAGCCGGTAATATGTCACTCACTCGAGTTATTGTCCAACACTCTAATCTTACTTTTCTGTAAATTAAGGCTTTAAGTAATGAAAGCTCACTGGCGCTAGATCCAAATATTTGAACAAAGTCCAAGGCTTAAATGAAAGCGATTCGGACTCCCAATACTTCTGTTTCGAAAGAAGTCTGAAGACCAAAAGGCAAAACCAATGCTGAACCACATTACAGCTCTCTTCTGTTGCACAAGAGCTACATAAAAAACAAAACACGTAAACGAAATCCGTTAAAATATTCTGAGTTTTTGCAACCCAAAAGTTCCAATCTGGCAAAATGCTTCACAGTCACGCGCAATTTTCATTAATTTTCTTTTATTTTCACCTCCAGCAATCATTTGTTTCTTCTTGCCATGATGTAATGTATGTTGTGTAAATAATTATAGTCGGTCTAAGTTCTAAATTAAGTCCGTTTCAATCGATCAACGGTTCACGACGTCTAAGTAAGACCAGAATAGGTCGTTTTTTGTAAATTTTCCTTTTTGCTGACACGATTCGGCAAAAAAGATCACATTCAGTCATTTTAAACTTTAAAATAAACGGAACACGCCATTGAATAAAAAATGTATTGCGATAAAGTTCGAATGGATTTTGGAGTTTTGCTTAGGAAGCTAAGCGTTACTGCCAGTGTTTAAGTTCTTCACGAACATTTATCCTGATACATTTTGAATTAAAAAATTGGCGGAATATTAGGAATGAATATTATACTGTAGTTTTTATACTTCAAGCGTTTGTATTCATACTTAGCCCCCGTTTTCGCGGCTTAAAGCTTTTCTTTTTATGATAAGGCACTACTTTGAAAATATAAAGTAAACCCGTTGATACATTCAAATTTTACGATTTTCGAAAAATCGCACGATATTGCTGGCCAAGCGACCAGCATTTCTGGATACTGAATCGGTCGTAAATAGCATACCGGGTAAAACTAAACCACTTTGTAGAATAAAAACGTAACCAAGACGACCATGTGACCGGAGAAACCGACGTGTCCCCACACCTGCAGGGTGTGCATCATGGAATAACCCTGAAATGAAAAAAGTTGTACCGGTATTACTTTCGTTACTATAACACAAAGAGTCACAATCAGTGTATAAGTGACTGTGATTCATTTTGTTTATATTATTTGCGTATTAACAGATAAACAAAGTCATAGTTACTAGTTACTACTAGTATTTTACAACGATTATGACTTATTTTGTTATGGTAACGACGATATGAATAAAACTTTATAAACAACTAAAAATAAATAATATGCCCAATATGTGTAACTCCTGTGTAAAAAGGGGGGCACCAGCGTGTGTCATTATAATAGGATATTTTCAGAATAATCCACAAATAGTACTGTCTTCTATTTTTTAAATTTTTGCATTATGACTCATTTTCTATCAATTTTTATGAAAAAAGTTATTTATTGGTTCCGATTTATATAAATTGATATTTGATATAAAAATGCCATTTAAAATAATACAGTAATTATAATTTATGTGGATTAAACTGGAAATAACGTAAGTCATTAAAATAGTAATGCTATTTGAATCATCTATTTTTAATTTATGCTATTATAATGGCGTACAACGTCGTATAATTGTTAAAGCAAACTAAAAAATATTGGTTTTTATAGTTTTTTTTTTGTTTATTTTTTTTCTTTTTCGATAGTATCCTCGGGCAACGAATGTAAAAAAAAATATTTTGACTTTTACTTGGTACAAATAGTAATGTGTGTGATCTCAATTCAATTCTGCAGTAAAAGGTCTCGAAGATCCGGTCATTTAAAGCGGAGGAAGCTCCAGAGTTCTGCTCTTTATTAGTGATTTCAAACTTGTATAACCCAATACGTTTAAAATTTTGCTATTGGCATTTTATTATATAATATATTTTTTTATATATATATATATATATATATATATATATATATATATATATATATATATATATAAGCAGTTTTTAAGTGAATATTTTGAAAAATTTTCGCCTCCGGCGGCTGGGGGGCATCCCCCAGACCCCCGGCCGACGTTTCGCGCCGCTACGCGGCGCTTATATATATATATATATATATATATATATATATATATGCGCCGCGTAGCGACGCAAAGCCGACGCGAAACGTCGGCCGGGGGTCTGGGGGATGCCCGCCCCCAGCCGCCGGAGGCGAAAATTTTTCAAAATATTCACTTAAAAACTGCTTAAAAATTCTCTCCAGCGATTCATATGGTTAGAGTTTTACTTTTGTTTTATAACTTAATTCCTATACAAAATGTTTATTACATGAATAGCAGCACCAAGCCGACGCGGAGCGTCGGCCGGGGGGTTTGGGAGGCGTCCCTCCATTTACCGCAGGCGAAAATTTTCGGACATATGCACTAAAAACTTCTAAAAAAATGTATCCAGCGATTCATATGGTCATAGTTTTACACGAGTTTCGATAACCTAAAGCTTTACATCAATTTGTTTGTTACTGTGGTAGCAGCACCAAGCCGACGCAAAAAGCGGCCGGGGGGACTGGGAGGCGAAAATTTTTTTAAATATTCACTAAAAACTAAAATGTTAAAATTTTGTACTATATCCCAATAAGGTTGTTTCTTAATTCTACTAAGAAACAACCTGATTTATAAAATATAAATAATTGGCTAAATTATTGAAAAATAAAATTGGCGCGACTGCAAGGGGTTTGTAATTTATAAACAAAAAGTGCAGTTGAACAAATAAAAAAAAATACATTGCATGTTTCACCTTCCCGCGAAGCGGGAAAAATTTTTTGATTGTTTAATTTTATGCATTTAAGATGCACTACATTTTTATAACCTGAAAAAAGTAAAGGGGGGACCCTTACAAAAATGGCTGGCTTCGCCAGCCAGGGGGGCTACCGCGGACCGCTCCCCCTAAGTATGGAAACGGCCAAAAAAAGGAGCCGCCTAAATACGCTACTGATAAGTCTATATATAATATATATACGTCTATAAGTAATGTCTGTCTTGTATCTGTGTGTGTGTTCCCTAACTCCTCCATAACCACCTAACGGATTTAATTGAAGTGAATGAGGTATCATTGGAAAGCTTTGGATCATTGGAAATCATTGGAAAACCCCAGGGAATGTCGTAAAGATGTTGAAAGTTTAAAAAAAATTACATGGACATCTTTAGACTGGACAACGCATTTTCACCAAAGGAGGGGAGGACCATGTGGATTTTATTTATGTGTATCAGATACACATAATTTTGCGACAAGCGGGAGAACTGGGGGCATTCAGCCAAAAAATGCATTCGATCCAGCGCTGATTCAGAAAGAAAAGCATTCTGTTCAATGCTTGTTTAAAAACAACAAGAGAAACGTTCTTCTGTTCCCTCTGGGTACGGCCATGAAGGACAGTTAGACATTCTGGAGCGCTCGTCACTTGCAAAAGAAACCCTCTTTTAAGAAACAAACAAGCGAACAATCATATAAACACACAAACCGTTTCTTGCCCATCAGAGTCGTCGAAGACCATTCCTACGTATGTAAGATAAAACAGGGCCAGTCCCATAAAAATCCCGTTGGCGAACAGAGTGCAGGGGTGGGAGCTTTTGTTAGCGTGGTCGCACCTTTCCCCGCAGGTCTTGAAGCATAGATGGGCGGCCGTGGTGGTGGTAGTGGACAGGTTAGATTTTAGTTATTATGATGTTTCAAAAATATGACACCTCATAAATACGAGTGTTATAATAATTTAAAGCTGGCGAGTGATGGTGTAACGCAGCACGTCAGTCAATGGGGATACTGAGACTGAAGAGTGCAAGCTTACGTCCAATATCACCCCTTAAATAGCGAATTGTTTTCCATTCTTTCTTTTAAGAAGTCAGCTTATATGGCCTCATATTTCTGGACGTTACAATGTAATTTCGTGTTATTATAACAAAATTTACCTTGAAGAAACTTTGCCGACAGCAAAAATTCTAATGGACGATAAAAAATAATTGACTAGTTCTGAATAAGCGTTTTTTAGTGTAGGAAGAGGGTACAATAATTACTAACGCCAATCATATGTAGGGGTAAAATTGAGAAACAACGAGCGACTTGTACATTTTACGGTTTAAAATATTTAAATATCTATTGGTTCAAAATCTCGACCACTTTTCTTCAAAATTTCTTAAATAGTTTTTAAATATTGCAAAAGAAAAAGCAGTTTTTGGGGATTTTTAATTCTTTGCCGCTTCGTAGGTACGTACGGCGCTGCTGACGCGCTTGGTGTCCAGTTTTTTAATGTTTCAATTACAGAAAATGCTTAATTTAAAAGTTTGGAATGGACACATCAACGTAGTGAAGTGAAACATATCATTTCGTAGCAATTTTTATGAAATGAAAAAAAGAGAATATTTTGAAAACACAACATGAATAATCATTGATAAAATAGTTTTTGCTTTTCAAAACAAGAACTTTTTGTTCTAATTAGCGTTTCGTCAAACACTTAAAACAAAGCATGGACGATTAGGCTAGTGTTGTAAAAAGTTACTTTTACTTTTACTTAAAGTAATAAAAGTAACGGATTTTGGATTACTTTTACTTTTACTTTTACTCGACTTTTAAAATTTCAAATACTTTTACTTTTACTCTTACTCGACTTTTGAAATTTCAAATACTTTTACTTTTACTCTTACTCGGATTTTACACTGCAAATACTTAAATTAATTTAAGTAAAGCTTAAGTAATTTCAATGGGTTGATTTCCTATGGGCTTGTTGTAAAGTAAATGGCAAAAGACACTTTTTTATGCCGCTAACACGCTAAAACCATTTATTTTGACTAAAAAACTTATTAAAATGATAATTATGCATAAAATTAGCAAAAAAAACTTTAGAACGGAGCTCTGGAGCTCCAAAAACTGGTATTTTGCTCCGGTTCAAAATTACTTTTATTATACTTTTACTCTTACTTTTACTTAAAAAAATAGGTCTTACTTTTACTTTTACTTTACTTAAATAAAATTTTGACCATTACTTTTACTTTTACTTTACTTAAATTAAAAAATCACAAATTACTTTTACTCTTACTTTACTTAAATTAAAATTTTTCAATTTACTTTTACTTTTACTTAAAATAATTCAAAATCAATACTTTTTACAACACTAGATTAGGCTGCAAACTAAAGGGTACAGGCACAACCCACATTTAACTCTCAACTCTTGGATCTGCAAAAATTATCACGTGAAGCCAGGGATTTAAAAAATAATTTGGGTTTGAAATGTTCCGCCCATGTATGCCTTTGAGCGAATGCAAGAATCGAAGGCAGAAGCCAGTTTTTCTCGTAAACCTAAAAATCAACGTTCTAAATTCACAAAACGTTAGGAACAAGCATTAAAATACTAAATTAAATAACAATAAAATAAATTAATATTATAATTATAATACTATCTTTAAGTTAAAATCCTTCAGGCTAAAATTAAGGGCGTAACCGCTCGCCGTCAGGAAGAAATGAAGAATAAACGAGAATAAAAATAATAACAAAAAGTTGTTAGATGATGCAACCAATTATTATTAAATTGCGTCAGGTGTTTTTTTTTCCACGTAATTTTTTCTCGGAGAACAAGTGGTTACTTTACCAGATAGCTTTTTTCACCCTGATAGAATTCATCTTTAGTGGTGTTTCCACACGCCCTGCTTTATTTTTGAACTGATAATAATTAAACAGTTATTATGATACAATATAACATATTTTACTTTTAAAATCCATTTTTTACTCTTCAAAACTTGATCAGGAGCTTTGGAATACAACTAAGCATAGGTGGGCAGGGCGCAGGGGAGGGGGTTGGGGGGAATTATATCCTCCCAAAAATCATGATTACTGCCCACACCCTCAACCCCCACCTTCATTAAATTTAGGGATACCCCGGACACCACCCTAAATTTGAGGGGGGGGGGGTCCCAGTATAAAAACGCTAAAAATGGGGTATTTGAGGTATATACCCTAAAAACTTTTTGAGACACTCCTCTTCCAGTTTTTTGGGGTCGGGTATACCCTCCAAAAAAATCTGGGAAGCTGCCCACCTATGCAATTGACGAATTGAGTACACTAGAACAATTATTCGGCGGCTGTAAACTATTTTTAGACCGAAATTCGGTGACTGTAATTAGTTACTATTATTGGTTTCAACGATTCACCCACCGTCTTCATCGGGACGCTTTCCTGTTCCATTTCGGAACAGGCTAATGGTTCATCTCTTCCAGCACAAGCGACCGGAACCTGCTACTGACAATCGGTCGCTTTCTTTTTGGATTATTATAATCATTATTTGTCATGATCGGTTTTTTAAAAACATGACTGCAAAGAATGGCTTTTGTGAAAATGAAAAATTCATAAATCTATATCGAAAAAAAATCAAGGTGCGACCTTACAGTTAGCAACGGTTTCAAGATAAAATTCTAGCTTTAGCAATAATTTTAATAATCATCATCATTGTTTTATCTGAAATTATTTTAAATACTATAGTGTGTTCAAAAATGATTGAGACTGGCGACAAAACGTAAACTTTAAAACGTTGTATCTCAATACGGTCGAACGAATTAGAAAAATATCTATCTCATATCAATGTGCTGCTTAGACTTTTTGCTATTATTTGAAACTAAAAAAGTAATGTTGTTGTCTTTTGCCCGTAACCAGGGTTTCGTTCAACCCTGGTTCGTTCCATCTGGCACGCTCCTCGCCTTGCTCACCCCCTCTTCCCACTCTCGGAGGAGATAAGCAACCGCTGCGGGGTTTACCCAAACGTCCTCTTCTGGCTGGAGCTTCAAAAAGTAATGTTCATCGATGACGCCATCACTCACAGTTCCAATCGTGCTCACATTTTCAGGGAAAACTCGGAAAAGTTATTTCGCAGTAATAAAAAAGTTTTGATTTTTGAGGCCCAGTTTTTTTATCGTATTAGGGGTATGGCTCTATAAATGAACATTACTTCCTTTTAGTTTCAAATGATAGCCAAAAGTCTAAGCTACACACTGATATAACTAATGTTCTAATTCGTTCGGCCATTCTTGAGATATAACGTTTTGAAGCTTACGTTTTGTCGCCAGTCTCAATCATGTTTGAAACACTATCTACAAAATTGGAATGGATTTTAAAATTCTGTACTATAAAATTTATCACCAAAAGGTACCTATAGTTTTGTTTTACAAAAATTAATCGAAAAAATTAAAAGAAACTAGTATAAACAAATAATTAAAATGATTTATATCGCAATTTTACAGTATGGTTGTTTGTTTGTCGGTTTTGTTCTTTTATGTGTTTGCGTTTAATTGGTTTTCGCAAAAATACAGAAAAAAAACAAAAGAAAACGAACCATGTTCCACGTAGGTATAAAACCCAAGCGAAAAAAGAACAGCAGCTATCTGAAAATTCAGACCCTAAAAACAAAAACATAGGTTATTGCTATTGAAAAAATTGGAAATAGCCGGGGGGGGTTAGCTGACGGAGCTTCTAGGGGGGAGGAATGATTCAGACTCACTCCAGACTGGTTGGTTATAAGTCATATGAGTGTTTAGTGAACTAGATCTACCCACAAATTTCCTAGATCTACCCACAAATTTCCTATCCCAGTAATTTTCAAAGAAAATCCAATAAAGGCGCCAGCTTACAACCCTTCGTCTTTTGATTTATTTATTACGCTGCTTATTTAGAAATGTATGCCGTTTGGATACGAGGCCGCATAAATTTTTTCACAAAAATAACACAAAAACTAAATTTTAATAAAAAGTGGACAATACTAAACAGAACTTGCACTTGTTGTCTTCAGCCTCCATTAATACTTCATTGACTGACGTGCCACGTTGCACCATTACCCATTTGATCTCACCTAACCGTATAAATCGCATTCCAAGGAGGAACTTAGGACCCGACCAGATCGGGATTTTCAGATCCGGCTGGATAGGATTGAATTGAAAGTCAATCCGGCCCGATCGGATATTTTACCCGATTGGATCCGATAAATCGTAGTTTAATTATATTTGTAAATCATTTTAGTGTGAAATAGCTCTTACTACTTAATAATACAGGTATTTTAACATAAAATAGATCAAACAAATAAATAAAATACATAATAATATAAAATAAGAAAAAAATAATAAGAAAATGTTTTGTTTACTTTACTGATGGGTCTTCATGAACCCTTATATACTTCTCATCTTAGTCTATTTTGTCACATACTTCTCATCTTAGTCTATTTTTTCACCTAATCTTGTTTATGGGATGTGCGATTCATCAGCAACTATTTTCTTAAAATAATGAAAATATGAGGGGCCATCATAATTAAACCTTATGCGTTTTTTCAAAACTAACTAACAAGTTTTTGCTAAAAACTAATGGGTCTTTATATTATAAATAAACCCTAATGAATTTTTTCCAATAATAACAAACAACTAACAAATTTAGTTTTTAAATTTTATTTAGTTGGAAACAAGGCAATAACAACAACAAGAATTTCAATAAACTATGACAATAAACATATGTCTTATCTCATATATTGATTTGTATGCTCCTTGTAAGCTTATGGCAATAAATTGTACAATATGCAAATTTTTGTACCATATTATCATTTCTTTTGTTTACATTTTCCACACACTCATTGTGACCAAACAAACAGAGCAACGATAGTCAGCTCATCTGTCTTGGCCAGCTTCTTCACCGACTTTGCGTTGCTAAATGCATTGTTAAAAACTAAAAGCACTTTAATTCTATCACTACTGTGCTATATACATAATTTTTTCTTTCTGATTACCGTTAGAGTAATCAGTACTTGTTAACACCGTTAGAGTGTTTTACTATTATTTTTCATTTGTGATTACCATTAAAGTAGTCAGAATATTTAAGTACCATAAGTGTGTTTATTTAAAGTAGTCAGAATATTTAAGTACCATAAGTGTGTTTTGTTTTTAGTTTCTGATTACAGATAGAGTAATCAGTTCATGATTACAGATAGAGTAATTATTGTTTTTAGTTTCTGATCACAGATAAAGTTATTAGTTCATGTTAACACCGTTAGTGTGTTATCATTATATTCATTTTTGACTACAAATATAGTAGTCAACATATCTTTGCACCGTTAGTGTGTTTTGATATCAGTTTCTGATTACAGCGAAAGTAATAAGTACCTAATATAAAAAAAACGGTTCCGGAAAACTTTCAACATCTCATCATCTACAACTTGTCTTTGGAAAGCTCGTCTTTTAAACATCTCATCTTTGGAAAACTCGTCTTTTGGATGCGATTTTGTAAACGTACTTTTTAAAAGACAAGTTTCTTGTATTTTGCGACTTAAATGATGGATCAAAAATTTTGTTTCCTAAGCCTAAGCAAAACCTAAAAATCTAGCTAAATTTTAACATGATAAACTTTTATTTAATGATTTGTTTCAAAAAACTGTGAATCTAAGCCTAAGTGAAACCTTAGATTTAAGCAAAACTTTATCTTAGTAAATTTGTAGATATTTAATAGTGTGCTTTTTGAATTAAAGAGTAAAAAAACTTTATTTTTTCCTAAGTCTAAGCGAAACCTGAAAATTAAACAAAATTTTATCGTTAAGGGCAAAAACTCGCCATTTTTAAAATGTGTTTACAAAATCGCATCCAAAAGACGAGTTTTCTGAAGATGAGACGTATAAAAGACGAGCTTTATGAAGACAAGATGTAGAAGACAAGATGTAATAGACAAAACTTTGGGACTCCATAAAAAACAAGTGCTAAAAATATTTCTTAAAGTTTAAATAGTTACTGAACTTCTGGTTTTTAGCGCGTAAACACCATCAGTGTGTTTTGCTTGCGGTACTAGTATTAGAGATTTAACTGATTAATATTGATCTTCACTTAATAAGTAAATAAAGGTTCCTAAGTCACATAATGCAATCATAAAGATTTGGCAATTATTTACTCGTTAATATAAAGAGCAGTCATTTTATTGAAAAGAACTGTTGGTATTTGCGCCTGAAGAAGATTTTAGTTGAAAAAAATGCTGTTTAAATCATTTTATTTTTTAAGCAGTATTTTGTTGCGCTGTTAGCTCCTACAAGCAAAAATGCCATTATTTTGAAATTATTTTAAAATAATAATAAATCCAGTGGGTAATATTTAATAATATTACTAATAATAATAATATATCATAAATAAATACGATAATATAAATTTTTATTAAATATAATATATTATTTATAAATGTTCAAGCTATTTATATCTTTTAAATACTAAATATGGCTTTTATTATGTCTGGTTAACCCTTAATGGTCTAGTAACTGTTTTATATCGTAAAAACTATTGCTATTTTCATTTCATAATATGAAGAGGTATTTCCAGCTGCTGTGTCGTTGGATTTACCAGAATTCAACACCCCCTCTAATTTTATTTGATGTTAAGTCTATTTCATTAGTTGACCATGTATTGATGTATAGACTAAGGACCTCTTGATAAGGAGAAGTGTGACTCATCAGCAAGGGTTTTTTGCACAAATAGTATTAAAGCAATGTATAATTTTTTGAGTTTATAAATTGCAATAACAAAAATAATAACAAAAAAAGCAAAAAAATTATAATAATTGACAATGACATGGAAAAAAATCCGGCATTTACTGGATCTGAAAAAAAATCCAGCCAGATCGGATTGGATCAGAAAATGGTCGGATATAGCGGATCGCCAGATCAGATTGGATATCCGGTCAGTCGGGCCCTAGATAAACTAATTTTGATACATCAACACAACGGGAGTAGTCGCAAATGCATTTACCGCTACTTACGTGCAAAAGAGAACTGGCCGCATAAACGCTCATCACAGCAACAAACCGCCCATACTGTGAAAACTGATCAAACACATCTAAAGTTAAATTTCAAGAAAATTATAACCAATATCATTTATTTTCATCCAATTTTAATCGTGTTGCAAGTAAATTCTCTTCCCATAACTTTACTAGATACTACTATCCGATCGCTAGATGGGCATCAATATAAAGAAGGTGGTTAAAAGGCTTCCCGGAAATTGCATCTTTTAAATTCGTCTTTGAACATCTTGTCTTTGGAAAGCTCATTTTTTAAACATCTCGTCTTTGGAAAACTTGCCTTTTGGCCGCGATTTTATAAACGTATTTTTCAAAAGAGGAGTTTTTAGTATTAGATGAGTTTTGCTTTCTATGCATTACTTATTACTTATAAAAAATATGTCAATTGTGGTACTAAAATTATTTTATAGTTTGACGCTGAGCAATTAGCGAGGCGCTTGTAAATTTTGAATTTTTAGCCTCTGAAAACCTCCAAATTTTATTTGGCGACCATTTTGGGAAGGGAAAATTTTGGGACGTAACCAGGGAAGGGGGCGGGGGGGGGCGGCCACCCCTCCCCCTTCCCTGGTTACGTCCCTGACCTAACCATCCTCTAGATTTCAAAATCTTCCACCCCGGGTCGCTCCCCCCTAGAAAGCTAGGGGAGGGGTTTGACCCCCCAAAAACCCCCTTAGATGTTGAAATGTCATTAACCTGGGGTAAACACCCACCTAGCTTCGGTGACCCGTGTTCATCTATGATTACATGACGTGTTTTTTTTTTAAGTTAAGACCAAAAACCTTTTTTATTTGCTAAAACTTAGCAAAACCGAAACCTCAAAAAAACTAAAGATAAATTCTATCAGGGTGGAAATAGATGAATGGTAAAGTAACCACTCGTTTTTTTGAGAAAATATCACGTGGAGAGAAACACATTCGACGCAACTAAATAATAATTGGTTACATAACCGCTGAAAACTTTTTTTAATTTTTCTCGCTATTTCTTCTTGGCAGAGAGCAATTACGCCCTTAATTTCAGCCTGGAAGACTTTAACTTTAGATTTTATTTTTGGGCAAAAAGCTAATCTTTAAAAAATACGTTTAGAACATCGCACCCAAAAAACGAGTTTTCCAAAAACAAGATGTTTAAAAGACGAGCTTTATGAAGACGACATGTAGAAGACAAGACGTTGAAAGACGTAATGTTGTTGTTGCATTACCTGAAACTTATCTCCCCTATGCAGATTACACAAAGGGCAGGCGCTAAGACAAGCCAGGAGGGGCGAAAAAATTTCACCCCCATGGTTGAGACTTTTCGTCCAACATTGATAACGATGTTGGCAACCTTTACCGCTAGAGTGTTCACTGCGCGGTGTTCAGAGGTCTTAGCTAAAGGATTATAAGTCGCCGCCTGATTTTTATCTTACATTTAACGTCGTACATGAGCAGCATAGGTGTTCCTGCAAGGCCAGTGGTACAGACTCCACACACTATGGAGCTGCATTTGTCCACTAGTTTGCTAGATGGAAAACTGCCATGCGTAGTGTACGTACAACAACAATCACTCTAGCCATGCCAAGCTGGACTCATTTCCACAAAAGAAAAGATACAGCAACCAGGTCCAGATGGTTGGCACCGTAGGCCCGTTAAATGCTGCCTGAAGGTCAGCACGGTCCTGGTGGCTCAATGGCACAGACGTAATGTAAAAGATGTAACATCTGAACACCGGTTGAAAGGGTAGGTGGACAGCCGCCCTAATTTTTTAAATATATTCAATAAAAAATAGGGTCTTCCCATGCCAAAAATTTTAAGTATTTTTGACGTTGTCATCCAAAAATCTCATTTTTGTGTTTTAAGAATTATGTCTTTTAAAACAAACTAGGAAATGTCCCAGATAACAACAAATTTCACTGTTATAACTGCTAATTTACACTATAAAAAAACTAGCAATTTCCTTTTTTTGTTTAGTAACTTAATCCTATGTGTTAATGTAATGTTAAAAATATTTTTTCATATGTGTTAATATTTTATGAAAAAATCTAAAAAAAAATATTAAATTTTAGTAACGGGCGAGAAATTATATTCTGCTATAAAATTTTCAAAAACCAATTTTAAAACTACAAAAAAACAATAATAGAATCAAAATCAACTTATTTTATAAAAAAATTTATTACAAAAAGTTTTTAGCCCAATAATTGCGGATTTGAGCTCATGGAGAATCTGTCAGTGATACATTCGTAGTACACCCCTTTCAAACCGCAGACTGTCTAGAAGTATTGGGGTCCACGCTATACTCTAATATAAATACCATTGAGCTACAACCTTTTTTTAAAAGTCTACAACACACCTCCTTCTTCTTTTGGCGTTCGTTGTAAATTTTTGTGCGTTACTAATTTTTAATTTTATTTTTATTCAAAATTAGTACCAAAATCCAGCAATATTTTGCTATGCACAAACCAAACGTAAAAATTGATTAATTTGATCATAAAATAAAAATAGGTCTTACAGGTTTTTAGCCAAAAATGAAAAGGAATGTTCCAGTTAATCACCACATTGACAATAGATCTTGGAAATTCTATCAGTAAAGGATTGCTTACAACAAAATCGCTAAAATTAAGTGCAATAAATAAAATTTTACAAAGTTTAATTATGAAAAAATTATTTTTATTCCAATTCCACTATGGCAGTGGCGTAGCCAGAATTTCATTTGGGGGGGGGCGGTCTAGGGGAGAAAAAGTGCCACAAAAGCGGCACGCAGCGCCGCCGCCTGTGCCGCGTAGCGGCGCCAGCCGACGCGAAGCGTTGTCAGAAGGGTTTGGGGGTGTCCCCCCAGCCGCCGGAAGCGAATTTTTTTCTAAATATGCACTAAAAACTGCTTAAAAATCGTCCCCTAGTGTTTGCGTTAACATACATTTTACTTTTGTTTTTTTACCTAATTTCTGCACAATTATGTCATGTCTGATCTTCAAAATTATCAGGCGCTGAAATTGTATATAACACAACTATCTATTTTCTGATGTCTTTCAAATTTGCAAATGAATATGGTGTAAGTTATAATAACAAAAAATATTACTGATAATATTAGTTTTACTGTATATATATATAAATCTGATCTTTCCGCGTAGCGGGACAAATTTTTATATTGATTAATTTCTGATTTTAGAATGCACTAAGATTTTTGTTAAATTTTTATAACTCAGTATTTAAAAAGTAAAAAAAAATCTATACAAACTGCCATGCTTCAGCATGGGGGGAGGCGGAAAAGTGGACAACCCCACAAGTGTAAAAACCGTTGTTAAGGGGTTTAAAACAGCCATTATCAAACCTACATATCTTATAATAAATAAGAGTTTTTCCCATCTATATAGTATTGCCATTCAATATCTGAGCAAAGGCACATGCCTTAGCTATGTATTTAATGGTAGAATCCATCGAAATTAAAAAAAAACTAACAAAATGATTAATGTACACTTCCCGCGAAGCGGGAAAAATTTTTAGTTTTTTGGGTATTTTTATGCTTTTGGAACGCATCAGAAATGTTTCTGAATTTATATATAAAGAAAACAATTTTCTCCCATAATTCAAAAAACGTAAGGGTCCCCCCTTACAAAAAATCCGGCTTCGTCGAATTTGGGGGGGGGGGGGGGGGGGGCGCCGCACTCCCTACGCCACTGCACTATAGGTTGGTGACGGCAGGTGTTAAAGAGGCCTCAAAACTATTATTACGATGATGATTCATTTATTTAACAAGCAGTATTGTGACGTTATGAGCGTCTGAGCGCGAGCGGTCAAAGAAAAACAATAAGCTTTTAGTCGTTTAAAATTTATAAAATAAATTCTAAATAAATTACAAAATTCTGGGTATAAATAGATCGCTTTCGCTCAGGCCAGTCAGTTTCGGACTTGGTCCACTTAATAAACGGTTGTTTCTCCATGGACTTGGAAAAACACAGCAGGGATAGAGCCAGCCTTGAAGAGGAGCCCTCGGACTAAAAACCTAAGTAAAAACTTAGGCTGATTGCACAACAAACAGTGCATAAACTAAAAAGGCTCGGTTCCGGATTGAACCTTAAGCAAACTAAACACTTTCCTTTCCAAATCGCGTACAAATCCTAGCCCCAGGCGCGTGTCGAATATTAATTCGTCACAGTATTTATGACCATAATGGCTAATGGGTGCGACTGCGACAGGCTAGGGAATTTCG
>JASAMX010005808.1:0-12277 GCA_030248175.1 Microlaimidae sp. YZB2_3
CTCTGACTTATTTTTGTAGTATGCAGATCAACCGCATTGAATAAGCGCGCGAAAATTTCGATCCCTACCATCTGCATATTACGAAAGATAAGTAGGAGATACGGTAATTATTTCTATTAGGGGTAACGCATATGTATATTACATACTTCATGTATAAACTTTGTTCCAGTGCACGGTGCCTATAATATTTCAAATAAAAACAAAATTCAATAATGCAGAAAAAAAATTGATGATCAGTGAAAATTAAATTTTTTAGAATTTTCTCTTTGTTGTAATTTATAAAAAATATTGCAAAATGGCCGATGTAATTTAACTATACTAAAAAATCCTGGAAAACAAAAATTTTTAAACAGGATTTGAGGGAGAAGATATTACAGTTATGAAGTAAATTTTGTCTAAAAAAAGTTTAAATATTAATTGCTATTAGCTATCAAATTTAAATATTTAATCTTTGTCAAAAAACAATATGGTACAATGAAAATTTGAGTGTGATGTATTTTGCAACAGTATACTAATATCATTGTACACTGTTGTTTCATTTTGAGATATAAAATCAAAGAAATTAAAGCTGAAAAACTGTTTAAATTCATTAGCACAGTTTACTTACTGAAAGATAAGTAGGAAATATACCGTAAAAATATTCCATTAGGCGCCCCCTTATGCATATTTTGCATACTTCATGTATAAACCGAGTTTTCCAGTGAACGGTGCGAGGAGCCAATCTAGGGCGTTCCAGTTCAGTTTCACTGGATTAGTATGTTCAGCATATTTTTTCACGAAATTTTTCAAACCAAAAATTTCAGAGAAGCCAACATGATTTACGAACGGGGGTTTCAGAACTTAATTTTACTTTTGTGAGATTCAAGCATCAGTTGTATCCATATCTGAACCTAAACCGGGATTTTTGGGGGGAGGGTTAGGCAGCCCCGCACCCCCAAAATTTTTGGGGATCCGTTATAAAATTTTTTTGTGGTTATATTTTTTCAAAAAAAAAATTTTTAGCGTTTAAAATTGTTTGATTAAATAAAATGTGAGAGCCATATGATAGGCAAACTACTAAAATTTCCTTTACTTCAGGATCAATATTTTTAGCTAATCGACATTCGTCTTCTCATTTCCCTTTTTTTTTAAACTGGAATCTTCAATGAATTTATACCCCCCAGTACGTAGTTTTCTAAATTTTTTTAGATTTTACAGTTGAATTAAGTAGCCTATAGATAGAACTATACGATATTGTACCCTTTCACAATAGTGCTCCAGAGCTCCGTTTTAGTAGAAAGGGAGAAGCTGGCAAAAACTTTTGCGTATTAAAAAAAAGCTGAATTAAAACTTTTAAACTTGTAATGTTTTAATTGTTTTTAGCCACTCTAGGACCACGCAATATCGCTTTAATATTTTTCGAATATAATTTTCACAACATAATTTATGCATGAATGATAAGTTATGATTGAAATTATATTATTATTACAAAAAATCATATTATTCGATCCAATTATTACAAAAAAAAGTAGATCTCCTTGGCTTTGGGCACGGCTCCGAAGCTTCAAAAACGAATTCTTGAGCTTTGGTAAATATTACAGCACAGGGGGATGCCCGTGCTGCAAATCGTCGCGCGCGAGACGCTGTGTGTGGCACGAGCCACTGACTACAAACAGGAAAACTACAATAAAAAAGGCTTACCATTTATTGTAGTCCCCCGGGGAATTTCAAAGAAAAGCAGGCACCTATTTGCTCACGGGCTGCGCCCGCACACGCGCTCAGGAAAGTGGGGAAGAATTCCCGAAAAAAATAATTTTTTTCCCTAATTTGGCAAGAAGAGTGTTTCGCGTTCGCCGGCGGTACTGGTGTTATTTTCTTTCGAATTGAATTGGGTCGAATTAAAGTGTCCCAGGTAGCGCGGAAGAAAACTGACTCTGGCCTCTCACGATGTCAACTCATTTTTCCCACAAAAAATTTCATGGTTTTTAATTGCAAGTAGTACAAAAAAAACTGTATGCAGTAGTGAAAATAAGTAGGCTTTGAAAGTATGTCGAGATGGAAATTTCCCATTCAAAATCTTAAGTTTGTATCTTTTAGTAAGAGAAACGGTAATCAACTGAAATTAAAATGCTCCAAGATGACAAGTGTGGTATTTTTGCTCTGAAACGAAATTACCACACTTGTCATCTTGCAACGTTTGATTTCAGGTTGATTACAACTTCTCTCCTATTAAAGGATGCAAAACTAAGATTTTGAATGGGCAAAACTTTCATCTCGACGTATTTTTCTCCTTCAACCGTCTTATTTTCCACTCTGGGTCAGTTTTTTTTGTACTACTTTGGATTAAAACCATGAATATTTGTGGGAAAAGAATGAGTTGACATCGTCGAGGCCAGAAACCGCGTCCGCTTTTACTTCCGATTTATGCACCGTTACCTGGGACACTTTAATTCAACCCCGATTTCAACTCGAAAGAAAATAACGCCATATACCGCCGGCGAATTTCGCGAAAGCTCCGACGCTCTTCTTGCCAAATTAGGAAAAAAATTATTTTTTCGGAATATTCTTTCCCCGCTTTCTATAACATGTGCGGGCGGGCCCGGTGACAAAACAGAACTGATGGGTGCCTGCTTTTCTTTGAAATTCAAGCGGAAGAATTCCCCGGGGATACAAATAAATGGTAAGCCTTTTTATTGTAAGTTTTCCTGTTTGTAGTCAGTGGCTCAGTGCCAGCACGCACGTCTCGAAGCACGCGAGAACGATTTGCAGCGGGTACATCCTGTGCTGTAATATTCTTTGGAGCTCCGAAGCTAAATTCCGTTTTTGGGAGCTTCAGAGACATACCGAAGCCAAGGAGATCTACTTTTTTTTGTAATAATTGGATGAATAATATGATTTTTTGTATAATAATATAATTTGATGGCATGATTCCTAACTCATGCCATAAATTATGTTGTGAAAATTATATTCGAAAAATATTAAAAGCGATATACATAGTCCTAAAGTGACTAAACCAATTAAAACATATTACAAGTTTAAAAGTTTTAATTCACTTTTTTAATACACAAAACTTTTAGTTCCGGAAACTCTCCTATTTAAATAAACGGAGCTCTGGAGCACTATATTGGAGGGTACAAATATCATTATAGTCGTTATATTGCGCTATAAGCTACTGATTCGACTGTAAATCTAAAAAATATTTAAAAAACTACTAATTTTTTAAAATAAATTCATTGAACATTTAGTTAAAAATAAATATATTTTGTGAAAACAAATGTCAATTAGCTAAAACGTACTGGTCGTAATCTATATTGATCCAGAAGTAAAGGAAAATTTAGTAGTTTTTGTATCATATGGCTCTCACATTTTATTTAATGAACAATTGTAAACGCTAAAAATGAGGTATTTGAGATATAACCACAAAAAATTTTTATAACATCCCCCCCAAAATTTTGGGGGTCGGGAATACCCTCCCCCCAAAAAAAATCCGGGAGGATGCCCACCTATGGATACAACTGATGCTTGAATCTCACAAAAGTAAAATTAAGTTCTGGAAATTGCGTTCGCAAATCATGTTGACTTTTCTGAATTTTTTGGTTTGAAAACCGTGAAAGTAAATACTGAACGTACTAATCATGAAACTGAACTGAACGCCTAATTAGCTATAGGCACCTTGCACTGGAACTCGGTTTATACATGAAGTATGCAATATACATAAGCGTCACCCTAATGGATATTTACCGTATCTCCTACTTATCTTTCGTAGTAAACTGTGCTAATGAATTTTTAAACGGCATAAAACTAGTTTTTTCAGCTTTAAATTCATAGAACTATATCTCAAAATGAAACAACAGTGTACAATGATATTATTTACTGTTGGATACATCACACTCAAATTTAGATTGTACCATATTGTTATTAGACAAAGATTAATATTTAAATTTGATAGTGATCACGATTAATATTTAAACTTTTAGTGAAATTCTTTATAACTGTAGTGTGTTCTGTCTCAAAACCTGTTTAAAAATTTTTGTTTTTCTGGATTTTTCATATAATTAAAGTACATCGGCCATTTAGGATATTTATAAATTACAACGAAGAAAGTCTAAAAAATTAATTTTTAATGATCATCAATTTTTTTACTGGTTATTGAATTTTGTTTTATTTGAAATATTATAGGCACCTTGCACTGAAACGAAGTTTATACATGAAGTATGCAGTATACATAAGCGTCACCCTAATGGATAATTACCGTATCTCCTACTTATCTTTCGTAGTATGCAGATCAACCGATCGAAATTTCGCGCGCTTTCAATCGGTTGATCTGCATACTACGAAAAATAAGTAGGAGATACGGTAATTATCCATTATGGTGACTCGCTATGCTTATTGCATACTTCATGTATAAACCGAGTTCCAGTGCAAGGTGCCTATAGGGTAGTGCATTTAATTTCGGCACTTTTTCGTTTTTCCAATGTAACTTTTCACTGTATGGCCTGATTTTTATGTTTGATAGCTCATTTTAAAGCTTTTACGATACTGCGTTGCGCCATAAAAAATTTACTGTACGAAAGTTGTTTTTTTACTTAATTAAATCAGTTTTTAAAAAAATGGAAAATTGCCGAAATTTAATGTATGCATTTAATTTCGGCACTTTACAAACAATCGATTGTTTCCCAGTCAAAAAATCATCATTTTCAAAAATTTAAAAACCTATCATTATCTCCAGACAGTTTTCTTTAATTTAAGCTTTTACTTGTTGTTTAACGTGTAACTGGCAAAAAGTTACAGCTAAAATGCTAAATGGTATCAAAATGAGGAAAATTTGGGAAAAAAGTGCATTTAATTTTGGCACTTTTTAAAAAGACCCCCTTAATCGGGTTTAAGTGCAGTGCTATGACTCCTACACATTTCAACGTTGTCTTTTAACTATTTACAACTACAATTTACCACCAGACCACTAAATTCAACCAGTTTTTACCAACAGAAATAGTGTGCCGAAATTACACTATTTTATTTTATAACGATTGCTCACCACAGACGCAACGTTGAACCACGGGGACTAAAAATTCAAAAAATAGACTAAATTTTACCAGGACAGTTTAATTTTTAAACCAATTTATTGCGTAATCATGAAATGCCCATGTTCTAAAAACGAGTAACATTTTTTTAAAATTATAAATCACACAATTTCACATGAAAATATCATACCATAACACATAAAAAGCTCACGACAGTCATCTACATATAATTAGCTCTCATTTGAGCTATCAAACGTCGTATTCCGTCCAGGATTACCAAAGATATAGTCCAAAATCAAAAATGCCCAATTGGGAAAAGTGCCGAAATTAAATGCACTACCCTACGCGCAACTCAGACAAAACGACACCGTATGCGAATTATTTATTTTGTGAGATTTTCGTTGTATTTGTTCGCACTGTCAGTACTCTCAAGAATGCATAAAAATAGAAGAATGTCCAAGTCCGACTGTGTGTTAAACCCTTGTTCAAATTATATCTTGAGCAATCCACATGTAGATTTTTCATCATGTAGAAATAAAAAAAATTGTGAACAAAAAAGTTAGATGAAACTCGTCTCAAATTATTTAAAATATTTCACGCTTTCAGAATAGTTTATACGTTAAACGCAACAAAAAACCTA
Organism: Microlaimidae sp. YZB2_3; assembly: GCA_030248175.1. Taxonomy (NCBI): domain Eukaryota; kingdom Metazoa; phylum Nematoda; class Chromadorea; order Desmodorida; family Microlaimidae; species Microlaimidae sp. YZB2_3. The sequence continues at coordinate 5,641 of JASAMX010005808.1, forward strand.
GAATATTCGACAACATTACGTAAAAAAAACTTCAAAATTTTACCTTTGCAGTATTTTGTTAGCAAACGAAAGCATTGTAAAAGCCAAAGTCATAGATTAAATTTTTTTACATTTCATGTTTAACATGTAAAATAATTTATACGTCGGATTCAACAAAAATCGTTGAACGAATTTGACAGCATTGCTTAAAAAAATCTCATCAACGAATTTTACGTTCTCAGTTTTTTGTAAGTAAATCCGCGGTTAACATTGGAATATTAATGTAGTATTACCAAAAATATATAATATACCGAAAAATGTGCAACTCCTATATAAAAAAGTACAGAAAAGGTGGCCTTTATAATGAGCCTCTCCATTTAAACGACACTCTCCACTATAATGGCATAGTAGCCATTTTAATTCGGCGAGTTAAAATGGAGAGGAAGCTATTATAATAGCCATTTATTGACTTAATTTCACTTCATATATACTCACAAGTCTAATACTGTCCGGGCCCGCACTAGTTTCCACGTGTTGGTTTAATACTGTCCGACACGCAGAAACTCGTGCGGCCCGGACAGTATTAGACTTGTGAGTATATATGAAGTGAAATTAAGTCAATAAATGGCTATTATAATAGCTTCCTCTCCATTTTAACTCGCCGAATTAAAATGGCTACTATGCCATTATAGTGGAGAGTGTCATTTAAATGGAGAGGCTCATTATAAAGGCCACCTTTTCTGTACTTTTTTATATAGGAGTTGCACATTTTTCGGTATATTATATATTTTTGGTATTACGAATAAAAACTATCATACAAATGATTCCACAAACTGGATTATTTCACAAACTGTATATTACTCCACATGTAATAGTAGATTTTCTTTACATGATAAAAAATCTACATTGCGGAATATTCTATGTATAATTAGAGCAACTTTTTAACACACAGTTGGACATTCTCTTTTCTTATGCTTCTTGACTCTGCGTTCACACTGTTAGTAAACACATGAAGATGGTTTGGTGAATGAAGTGTTTTTTTTGAGCCCGAGTGAAGTTGCATTGCAGCTTCTGCTCAAAAGAAACCCTTTTTGGCAGAGCAGCAGTTAGAACGCACTTTAAAACAACAAATTTAACATAGGGTAGTGCATTTAATTTCGGCACTTTTTTGTTTTTCCGATGTAACTTTTTAGTGTATGGCCCGATTTTCATGTTTGATAGCTCATTTTGAAGCTTTCACGATACTGCGTTGCGTCACAAAAGTTTCACTGTACGATAGTATTTTTTTTACTTAATTAAATCAGTTTTAAAAAAAATAGAAAATTGCCGAAATTAAATATGTGCATTTAATTTCGGCACTTTACAAACAATCGATTGTTTCTCAGTAAAAAATCATCATTTTTTAAAATTTAAAAGCCTATCATTATCTTCAGACAGTTTTCTTTAATTTAAGCTTCTACTTGTTGTTCAACGTGTAACTGGCAAAAAGTTACAGCTAAAATGCCAAATGGTATCAAAATGAGCAAAATTTGGGAAAAAAGTGCATTTAATTTCGGCACTTTTTAAAAGGACCCTCTTAATCGAGTTTAAGTGCACTGCTATGACCCCTACACATTTCAACGGTGTCTTTTAACTATTTACAACTACAATTTAACACCCGACCACTTAATACAATCCGTTTTTACCTACAGCATGAGTGCCGAAATTACACTATTTTATTTTATAACGATTGCTCACCACAGACGCAACGTAGAACCACGGGGACTGAAAATTTGGAAAATAGACAAAATTTTACCACGACAGTTTAATTTTTAAACCAATTTATTGCGTAATCATGAAATGTCCATGTTCTAAAAACGAGTAACAAATTTATTTTTTATAAATCACATTATTTCACATGAAAATATCATAACATAACAAATAAAAAGCTCACGACAGTAATTTACATATAATTAGCTCTCATTTGAGCTATCAAACGTCGTATTCCGTCCAGGATTACCAAAGATATAGTCCAAAATCAAAAATGCCCAATTGGGAAAAGTGCCGAAATTAAATGCACTACCCTATTTAATCAATAACTAAATATTTATTTCAGTTATCGAAGCGTCGACACCTCAACGAGGACCCAGCGAGAAATCCTTCGACGCCATTATTCCGTCGTCCGTGGGGGAAAATTCAACCCCCGTTGCAGAAACGGACCATTCCAAAGGGACGTCGGAAAACTGGCGAAAACCGGACCGAACTGTCAAATGACTGAAAATGCACTCTTTTTTATGCAAATTTTTCAACAGCCCGTTGGTTCCGTCACGTTCGAATTTAGGCGGCTGTAAAAATGCTGATAAACAAAAAACCCGTCAATTTGGATGGTTTTATCAAAAATATACAACGTAAAATAAGGGGAAAATAACTGTATGCGAGTTCATATATTGCTCAAACATTAGCGCGCCATAATTAGGACGCGCCTGCGTTAGGGTCATCAATTGCCATAATTTAAGCATGCGCAAATTAGAGTCATATGCTTCTTATTAGGGCCCGCAATGGCCCTAATTGGGGCGCACCTTTACTAAGATCCTTAAAAAAATCCTTTTCCACTGTTTCGTTATATTTTTCGTGCAAAAATCAACAATAAGGCGTTTTTTTATAATTTATTTTAAGTAAAACCTAATAATAATTAATTATATGAAGTGACTTTTTTAAGGGAGTGGGACCTAATTAGGCCATAACATACCTTAATTAGGGCTATAAAGGGCTTTAAGTGGGGTGCACCTTAGTTAGGGCAGTAAATGTGTCTAGCAAAGAAGTCAGATATTTTTCCTTGATTTTTGGTTTTGTAATTTGTTTATAATTAGCGGCAGCTTTGTGTAATTGATAATCATTATATGATATTATTAATAATAAGGTTTATATTAGATCATTCATTTTTTGACATATTTTTTGAAAAAAAAAGCTTAAATAATTGGTATCATATGACAGACTTGCAAAAATATTCACTCGACTGCAAAATAACATAAATATTACCCTATAAAAATTTCTTGCAAAATTTACTTTAAGCCACTCTAAAACATCAAAAAAATCATTAAAAATAATTGAAGTCAAGCTCAAAGTACAAACCAACGAAAATATATGTTGCTCAGAAGTTTCAAAAGCGGCACTTTTGCTTCCAAACCATTTTTTAAGTTTGGAAATGACTTAAAGTCGGCCAGACTTAATTTCGGCCACTCACTATTTTGCTTTCCACACGCGAAATTTGGTGAATCAAACAAAAAACATCAGGAACAGTACATGATCAAATATTTAACCATACGTACTTCATTACATTATTTTGCGGGTGGAAATAATATCAGCCGGTGGCCGAAATTAAGGCTGGCCGAATTTAAGTCTACTTGCGTTAACACGCCTTTTAGTCTTTCAATCCGACTGCCCGCAAACAAATTCAACAAAACGAACAAGGTAAACAAAGTTAACAATGTAAACAAGGTCAACTAGGCTAACAAATCCAACAAAACGAACAAGGTTAACTAGTTCAACCAAAAATATAATTTTTGGTTCAACTAGATTAACAAATTAAACAAAACGAACAAGGTAAACAAGGTCAACTAGGTTAACAAAACGAACAAGGTCAACTAGTTTAACAAATCTAAAAAATCCAACAAAACCACAAGTAAAACCGGGTTGACCTATAGTTTGGGGAGGGGGAGTTGTTCACATGGGCCGATGATATTCATAAAACCGTCAGGTCCACCTCGGATTGGTTTTTTGTCATGCAGACTAGTACAATCCTGATTTTTGGTCCTAGTCCAGTTTGGTCACCGGAAAAATGGACTGAGACCGTTAATTTTCACCTTTTTGAACCCCGCCCGTTTTTCAATTATGGACATTTACATTTAGAATTTTAATCATATTAGCAATTTTCTATGGCTTGTCTTCTGCACAGCAACAAAAATAAAACATTTTTGGGGACCCGGTCCACTTTTAGATGACCAAACTGGACTGGGTGGAACCGAAAATCAAAAACCGGTCTGCGTGAACAATCCCAAGTGCGGACCAAATATTTCATGAATATCACAGTACGTCTAACACGTTTTTTGGAACACAATATTGGTATCTGACTTAATTTCGGCCATGACTTAACTTCGGCTACTATAAAAATAGTTTAAAGGTGCGGTATACCAAATTCTGGTGTACTATTTTTTCGTTTGGTTTCTGGTATCAATCGATGCGTCAGGTTTCACTGAGTAAAAAATTGTGTTACAAAAAAATTAATTTTCAGCGGTTTTCGAGATATTAGCAAGAATATCGCTTGGTTTTTCCATCGATTTTTTCCGCCAAACAGCAGTAAAGATCGGTTCACACCGGAGTGGCAGTGGATAGTGAACGCGCGCGTTTACATTATTACACCGTCATTGTTGCTGCGGTCACCTACCAGCTGCCAGTCTGGTGTGAACCGGCCTTAAATGTGTAAGCCCGATGAGCGAATAAAAAACAAACGAAGGGCACACGTGCCAGATGGAACTGAACTCAAAATACATCAAATCGTTTAGGGTAGTGCATTTAATTTCGGCACTTTTTCGTTTTTCCAATGTAACTTTTCACTGTATGGCCCGATTTTAATGTTTGAGAACTACTTTGAAGCTTTCGCAATACTGCGTTGCGTCATAAAAGTTTCACTGTACGAAAATTGTTTTTTACTTAATTAAATCAGTTTTTGAAAAAAAAAACGGAAAATTGCCGAAATTAAATGTATGCATTTAATTTCGGCACTTTACAAACAATCGATTGTTTCTCAGTCAAAAAATCACCATTTTGAAAAATTTAACAGCCTATTATTATCTCCAGACAGTTTTCTTTAATTTAAGCTTCTACTTGTTGCACTTTTTAAAAGGACCCCCCTAATCGAGCTTAAGTGCAGTGCTATGACCCCTACACATTTCAACGTTGTCTTTTAACTATTTACAGCTACAATTTAACACTTGAACACTTAATTCAACCCGTTTTTACCTACAGCAATATGGTGCCGAAATTACACGATTTTATTTTATAACGATTGCTCACCACAGACGCAACGTAGAACCACGAGGACTAAAAATTCGGAAAATAGACTAAATTTTACCAGGACAGTTTAATTTTTAAACAAATTTATTGCGTAATCATGAAATGCCCATGTTCTAAAAACGAGTAACAATTTTATTTTTTATAAATCACACAATTTCACATAAAAATATCACAACATAACAAATAAAAAGCTCACGACTGTCATCTGCATATAATTAGCTCTCATTTGAGCTATCAAACGTTGTATTCCGTCCAGGATTACCAAAGATATAGTGGAAATTAAAAAATGCCCAATTGGGAAAAGTGCCGAAATTAAATGCACCACCCTATTTAGAATAAAGCATTAAAACTGCAAAATAATAATTTAAAAAATCACAGAAATTAGTATGATTAGAAATTTTGCATATTTTCATAGCAAAATTTTTATGTATGATATCTTGAATACATCTGAATTTTTACGAGAAAGAATGCGTTTGCAAAGTCCAACGTAAGCAAACCCTAACACACCACCCGGATCACCTTGCTGGTGTTTGGTAAAAAACAAAAATTTATCTGGAATAACCAAGTGATATTCTTGAATATCTCGGCAACCGCTGAAAATTAATTTTTTTGTAATACAATTTTTTACTCAGTAAAAACTGAGGCATCGATCGATACCAAAAACCAAGCGAAACAAAATACGCCACTATTTACTATACGCACCTTTAAATCTCCACATTTTTAGTGTAACGGAAATTGTTATATTTTGCACTGGAAAAACAAAAATAGCTGTCCTTTGATTTTTAGTCGAAATCTTGGATCAATTAGAAGAACCAGAAAAAAACGTATCTAAAAAAATTTGTTTTATTTTATATTTATTTTATTTCGTGAAAACAGGAAACATACAGGCAGTCCACCTAACCTTTCCTTTTTCCTTCACGGTGGTGTTTCTTTAGCAAAAAAAACGAGGGTTTTTTGTACAAATGCAATATTTCGACAAATACTGCACCAATCTTAACGATCAAGGAATCAAATTAAAAGTAGAAAGTAGCCGCTTTCTCTCTGAGTGCATAATTTGCAACGTAAATAATTAGAATCATTAAACAATTTATAACGTGGAGAATTTCTAGAAACGTCATTTTTGTAGGGTTCTTATACTCCTTAACCACTGCAGATATTTTGTTGAAAAAAATAGTGGGCTAGTGGGGGCAGGGGTAAGGTTTTCACAAAAAATTATAAATAAGGAAGAAAAAAAGTTTAATCCGGACCACATCTTTTATACCATGCATCAATAATGATATTGCAAATAATGTAATGTTTGCAATTCAATAACATATAAAAGTTTATTTATATATTTTCACACTATTATCTTTCAGTTAAAATATAGAACGAAATAATTAGGAAAAATAACAATCTCTTTACACAACGAACCGTGAAAAATATAACATACCAGTTTTGTGAAACTTTATAATTCGACCAAAAATCCGTCACTGATATTCTAGTGATAAAATTTCAAACCTCAATTATTAAAAAAACCCAACAAATTGTGAATTTAATTTTTTAAACATAGTTCTCTGCAACCTCAATTAGACATAAGCAATACGCAACGGTTGAAGGGGTGCCAAAA
>JASAMX010005809.1:0-13856 GCA_030248175.1 Microlaimidae sp. YZB2_3
GTTTTCAACGAGTTCATATTGTCTAATTTTCACCCAAAAATTTTCAAAAAAAAAATAATCAATATTGTGCATCCAGCTAGTGTGTGTCTTTATTTAACATAATTATCAACATTATTATGTAAAAAAGTCTGTATGTGTGCAATAAGTGCGTGTAATATATGCGCGAAGGCGCCCGTCCGCTTGCTTTCCCTTAATTTTTTCCCAGAAGTTAAAGCGCCGCTCCAAGTCTTTTTGGGAACTGGAAACTGGGATCTAGGATCTGGGAAACAGGTGTGAACACTTGTTTTTGCTGTTTCTGGGATCTGGGAACTGGGAATCGGTGTGAACGGGCCCTAAGCCGTCAATTTATTACTTAGCAAATATTACTGTAGATTTTGATTGAGGACCAATTTTTCTAATTAAATTAAAAATTGGGGCTTAGAGCTGTGCTCAAATTAGCAACCTTTTAGCCGTATTGTTTATGTTTTGCTTGCATTATCTATATTTTATCCCCCTGAGATTGTGATCTTCTATCCCGCTTGCAATCTGATTATTAGAAGCCCCGATATCTGGCTTTAAAGATATGAACAATAATAATACAAAAAATCTTTAATAAATAAAAATCCTCATTTAAAACAAAACGCTATAAAAAATATTATTTAATTGTACCAGCAAAACGACATATAGGGTAATTGATTTAAAATTGGCCAACGGCTGTCATTATTGCCATGCAAAAGTTACAGATTGAACTGCGTATGGCTGGATAAATTTTCATGTCATCAATCTAGTGTGAGTGACGCGGCGTCCGCGGATTTTACATGTGCACTGTGTTGTGTTAAGACTGTATGTTCATAGGAATTTTTGTTTCTTCTAAAATATGATGTTCGGTCAGCGACTGATTCTTTAAGCTGTAGATAAAGTCGAATTTTAAGGAGTTATTAAATTTTATTTAAAAATAGATTGGATAAGAAGACGGTTCATAACAACACTAGCCATATTTTTACATACTTTGCACATGGCAAAAATAACAACCGGTGGCCAAAATTAGAAGGTGGACAATTTTAATGGCTGTTTCATACTTATGACAAAACGTCCTTTGGACAAAGTCCAAAGGACAAATTTAGAAAAGCCAAAACCTCCTTTGGACAAGCCAAAACGTCCTTTGGACTTTTTTCTTTGGACGAAATATGAATGCTACTTGAAGTTTTTTGGACAAAGTCCAAAGGACAAAAGGTATGAACACGTTGCCCTTTGGACTTTGTCTTTTGCACAAAATCTAAGGGACAAAGTCCAAAGATTTAGGGTCGATGGCGCCTTGAGAACTTGGAGCCAAAAATAGGGAACTTGTAGCTGTAATTGGAGAACTTGGAGCCGTAAGTTTGGAACTTGGAGCCAAAAATAAAAATCACTAAAACGTCTACCTAAGCCTAAGAGAAGCCTTAAATCTAAACCGAAACCAATTTTTTTAAAGGCTCCAAGGTCCCATTGCTCGTGGCTCCAAGTTCCCAAAATTTCCGATGGCTTTAAGTTCCCTGCTTGTGGCTCTAAAGACCCTGTACCGTCCAAAGGACGATTCGACGCTGTGTTTGTCCTTTGCCCTTTGTCCGAAGGACTTTTGTCCTTTGGGCAAAGTACAAAAGACGTTTTGTCATACGTATGAACCAGTCTTACGTCAATTACTCCCCATTTAAATGACACTTTTGGGCTTTTGTTACCATACTAATGGATCTCATTAGAATAGAAACCCAATTTAAAAAATACGAACAGAATGATATGTTTTTTTAATACCATTTAAATATTTTTTAAATGTTTAATTTTGAGTGTTTCGTTTTTCTTTCATTATAGATTTTTGTATTATATAGTACTTTAAGGGCAAAATAAGAAAGAAAAAAGCACACCCCCAGACCCAGACCACCCACCCAAAAACGACCACGCCCAGAAAAAAAAAGAGCGAGGAAAAACAACCCCACAAGAAAAAAACACACACCACAAAAAAAAAAACGCCCCCCCCACACAAAAAACAAAAAACAAAAAAAAAAAAAAAAAAAAAAAAAAAAAAAAAAAAAAAAAAAAAAAAAAAAAAAAAAAAAAAAAAAAAAAATAATTTGGGTCATTGATTTTAAGGCAAGATAAAAATTAACATAAAAATTTCAGTTTATTTGTTTAGTTAAATAACAGGATAAAATAATGCTCCATAACAAATTATCAGTCAAACTGCCCCGCCCCCCTCCCCTCCCTGAAAAAAGAAGCAATATCTTCAATATAAAATTGTTGTTCATTGTTTTTGACTCACTATTTTATTTTGACGCAACAAAAAACCTTTGATCTTTTTATAATGTGAATTTTTTGTAACTAAATATGACAATATAGACTCATATAAGCAGCTTGTGAACTGAAATAGTAGTTTTTTGGTATGTCAACATTTAGTTCACGTTATTAAAAACTTGTAGGTTTTAATGTGATTATTTTTCTGTGATTACATTAAAAAACAAATTTAAGATATCTCATGCAAGGTGTTCCAATGACGATGCTAGATTACGATGGGCGCACAGCTCTCCACGTGGCAGCATCCGAAGGCCACTTACAAATTATCAAATTTCTCAGAGAAATGGTAAAGGTGGATCCTTTTCCTTTGGATAGGTAATCGATATTTTAAATAATTTTTTAGAAGTTCCTATAAGCAAAACTAAAATCAAAATGTTCCGAATTAAGACAACATGTAATTCAACCGCATGAACTTATGAACCTGAAAATTTTTCTGAAAATTAATTTTTTACTCACTTTGACCTGCATAATTTGGTTATTTTTACCTGCATAATTTTGTGCAAAAGATTAGAAAAAAGTTTGGAATTTAAAAAATATATTTAATTTAATTTTAAAGTACATGTATTTTAGTGCATTATGTTTTTATATTTAAAATCTATTAAACTATGGTATTGTCCTCTATTAAGTAATGAATATGTATGATGAGACAAAAAAGGTAAAGGAGTTGCAATAAACCATATTTTTCTCTGCATAAAAATAGTGTCTATTCGTAAAAAAATTATTGTGACATCTATAGTTATAGAAAAAGGTTGAAGTGCCTAGCTAAATATTTAAACGTATAGTTGCTTCTCTGGAAGTATTTTTGTGAGTGCTTATAATTTTATAGAGAGTAAGACTTTAGTTGTGGTTTGTCCAGTTCATAAGTATTTATCACCATGCTATTTCGTGATCATTTTCTAAATAATGTGAAAAATCAATTGGAGATGTCATTCAACCCCAATCTGCTTTGTGCTGCTACACAGATGACTCAAAAGCAGAACAACATACTGGGGCAGGAGTGCATTTCATATTTGCCATGGAAGAGGATTTCTTTATTCCATTAGGCAAAAACCCAACTGTATTCCAGGCTGAAATATATGCAATCTTGGCCTGTGTTACAAATGCTGTTGTGCAAACTGCACAAAACAAAGAAATTTGTATTTTCTCTGACAGTCAGGCTTCACTCAAGGCGCTTCTATCTCCTCAGATATCATCTGGGCTAGTTATGAGGTGCTATGAGATGATTACCAGATTGGCCAGAGAAAATGATGTAAAGCTTCTGTGGGTACCTGGACACAGGGGCCATGAAGGAAATGAGCAGGCTGACAAGCTTGCTAAAGAAGGCACAAACCCTAACTTTATGGGCCCACTTTTACATGTGGGAACATCAATTGGGGTGGCAAAATCAGCCATCAAAATGGATTATGGCTCAGCATGTCAGATACTGGTAAAAATCTCACGCATGCCGACATACCAAAAAGTATGTCACTGAGCCTAATTTTTCCAGAACTAGGCAATTGCTTGGTCTCTCAAGAAACGAGTTACGCCTTATCATTGGGCTTTTAACTGGACATAGTCCTCTCTAAGTTCACTTGAGAAAGATTGGAGTAGCCAATGATGGGCTCTGCGAACTCTGCCAAGAGGAAGAAGAGACCGCTACTCACTTCTTGGAACAGAGCTATGCACTGTCAGCAATAAGGTTTAAAATCTTTGGCACGGACCCCTTAGATGCAAAAACAGTCCGAGGGGCGCCTGTTGTTGATTTTAAACGATTCATAAAAGAATCAAAACGATTTGAGGAAAACCACTCCTAGGTGGTTCCAGGGCAGAGTGTAATGAGCCTAATGCAGGCTTGAACACCAGGGCCCCTTAACACTAGGGTACCGCCCTCTTACTATCTATCTATCTATGGTTGATTTGGTTTCCCGAAACCGCCATTGCCACTTTTGTGAGGTAATTGCCAAACCATGTGTTGTGTGCATGGTGGCTTGACGCGCTGAGGGGGCTTAGGCCCTTACTGTGTGGCTATTGCGGTCTAGCCCACAACCGGAGGGTAAAGTTTATCTTTTCATACATTGATGTGCAACCAAAAAATAAGCCTTCCTCCCACGGTAAAGTGCATTCCGACCAAAAGTAGGCCTAGGGACTAGATGTGAGATAGGAAAAAAATTGTGCTTTTACATTTGGTAGATCATGTTACTCTCAACTTACACTTATATCTATGTCCTTTTGCCTCTATTTCTTTGATCTTTTTATGCTATCTAACTATCATATTATTATTTAGTTTACCTTAGTTTACAATTTTGTTTTTTTGGTTATTTCCTTTTCAATATTATTATTATATATTATTCTTATACAAAAATGTAAAACTCACATTTGCTCCCTAAAATCCCCTGATAGGAGTGGGGTCTTTGACTAAAATTCTACATCAACAACAGTGCTGATATAGGGTATTAGGTGGCAATATGGAATATCCATCGCCGGCCCACTTCAGCTATAAAAAAAAGATATTTATTCGGTATAGCTATAGCATTAATATGCGACATAATGATATGACCAAAACCACTATTTGTAACTGGTCTCAGGTTTTTGAGACTTATGTAGAGAATTTTGTGTCTTCGCTGACGCTGCAAACTAAACGAAAATGCCCATTAATTTATGTCTTAGGTTTAGATGTAGGTTTTTGAAATTTAATACTTTTGTCTCTTAAGTTTCTGCTTACGATTTTAGTTCCTCGGTTGTAGTTGCATATTTTAGTTTAATTAAGTTCCGTCAGATCAAAGTTCCCCAAATCACTTCGCATATGTGAACTGAACCATTTTAAAATTGTCGGCAACTTTCACTTGGATTTAAAAAATATAATTTTTTAAATAGATAATCCTATATTTTTCAAGCTTCCTTTTGTACATTTTGCAGTACATTTCGTGTCCGTGAATTTTTCAGGTGGAACCGAACTCCTTTGGACGATGCCAAAATGTTTGGGCGCCAAGATTGTGTGGAGTATATTGAAAATTGGATAAAAGAAATAAATGCTGAAGCAGAGGCGCTGGACTAATTTAAAAACCCACATTTTTTACCATCGTTGTTATGATTTGATACTATTTTAATATTTTTATAATGGTTGTATAATACTTCAAATCGGGTACTTGGTTTTTTCCACAAATGTAGCTCACAATTTAGTAGCTTTAAATAAACAATCTCCATTTTATTTAAGTTGAAATGGCTTTTTATTGTAGCGGACATTACATAAAATGTAAAATGAATTTATTGGTGGAATCATAAATTTGGTAAAATTCTGTGGTATTTTTTTAGTTTTTGTTTGTAAGCGATCAATTTGTTAGATTAAATATTGTATATTTCTATATTAAATAAATTAACCCACTAATCATTAGTACCAATCAGTTTAGTTTTATTAACCTAAAAATATTAGGTTGAATATAACTTTTACAAAGAAAAACCATCAAAAATTACACTCGATTTAAATCAAATAGATTGAGATTTATACGTTTATTGAAAGAAAAAATTAGCAATAAAACGCCTTAAACTTTTTAAAACTACTAATGTTTTAAACAACTACTAATTTGATTTTTATTTTCATTCCAAAAATTTATTTAGGAATATAAAAACTTTTTTATTATTGTAACAATAAATTTCTAGGTGTATTTTTAGAATGAAAATGAAAAACATTATATTTGTATTATATATTTAAAAAGAAAATGAAAAATATTATATTAAAAAAAAATAAATAAAAAATCAACAATTCGGAGACGGGACAAATTTTTATTTCTAATTACAATTATTCATGGAAAAACAACCCTAACATACCTTGAGCATGACCCCTTTAGGTATCCTAAAAAGTTTTAAAAAATGATTTTTAATTTTACCAAACAAATATATTTTCGGTTTTACTGATGATGATATTAGTGTTTTATTGTGTATTGTCTTAATCGGAACTGAAGTACGATTTTATAATATAGTAAAATATTTTTTTATTAAAGTAAAATCAAAAATAATCAACAACCATGGCACATAACATAATAAATTACAAAAAATAAAATCATTTGTTAAAGTATAGTTATGTAAGCTAATTTTTCGAAACCGTGCTCATAAAAGATTTTGTTGTTTTTGACAAAACTCAGAATTCTTGTACTACATTTTAGTAATTGAAACCAATTGCAAAGTAGGAAATTAAATTTACTTAAACCTGATGTATGGAATTTTAATTTGTTTAAATTTAAAATAAATTTAAACTTGGTTCGAACTGTCCAAAGCAAAAATCCCAAAGGTGAAAAACTTCAAAAAGCTCCAAAATCCAGGTACGAGGTTTTTAGAGCCACAAACAGGGAAATCGGAGCCATCGAAAATTTTTGGGAACTTGGAGCCGCGAAGAATGGAAACTTGGAGCCTATAAGAAAAAATGGTCTGGGCTTGGATTTAGGTTTTTCTTAGGCTTAGGTGGCAAAAAGTTCCCTATTTTCGACTCCAAGTTCCCAAGGCTCCATCGACCCTAAATCAATATCCAAAGGTCGCTTTGCTCTGGATTGCGCAAAAGCAATAGTTTTGATTATGACCTTTAGCATAAACCTGGTTTTATGTGCGTAACTGAAGTAAAAAAAGGGTTTTCTTTAAAAAGAAGGTTCATACGTCTACAAAACTAGACTTGCTTAAAAAATATTACATTAATTTGAAATAATTTGCTAAATTGAAAACATTTTCTGGTATTAACAATTAACAAATTGAACGAAACGATTATTTTGTTTGTGATTTGCAAACATTAGTTGAATTGATTATATTTTTCAAGCACGAAACCCGACAATATCTGATTAAATATTTCGGTATCAACACAAACGAAAATTATATTATTTACAACGGTTTGGCACGTTTGCCTACTTTAAACAATAAAGGTCTATTCATACTTATGACAAAACGTCCTTTGGACAAAGTCCAAAGGACAAACCAAAACGTCCTTTGGACAAGCCAAAACGTCCTTTGGTTTTTGTCCTTTGGACGAAGTATGAACGCTACTCAGAATTTGTCCTTTGGACAAAGTCCAAAGGACAAAATCCAAAGGGAAAAGTCCTTTGGACTTTGTCCTTTGGACAAAATCCAAAGGGAAAAGTCCAAAGGACAAAAGAAGTATGAATACGTTGTCCATTGGACTTTTCCCTTTGGACTTTTCCCTTTGGACTTTTCCCTTTGGACTTTTCCCTTTGGACTTTTCTCAAAGGACGTTTTGTCATAAGTATGATAGACCTACGTCACTCAAAACAAACAACAAGACGAAACCCCTTTTTATGGTATCCTTTTTACCTTTTTTATTTCAATCAAATCGGTTTTTTTTCGGCAAAATCCTTTTATGTACGTCTAAAATTAATATAAAAACAGAAGTTTCAAGAAAGGTTTTTCATCACTAGATTTACTGATTTAAACGACTACAATGTATACAACTGTATTGTTTATGATTAATATTAAAATTTTTTTTCTATATCTTAATATCGTGAATACCAACGAAGACAGTAGCAGCGTGGCGCAAACGAGGATGGTCCAGCGGTCGAGGCCCAGAACAATATTACAGGAAACCGCAGAAGAAGGAACCGTAAGTGAACAGCGCGCCAAAAAACGTAGTTGGAATAAAAGCGAGGATAGCACGGTATAGCAATTTATCTAGCAAATTTCTTATTTTTATATACTGCAAGTATTAGAATATGTAATAAAAACTAAAATTCTGCTTATAACATCTTATAATTTTAGAAAATATTTAGTTTTATTTAACTTAACCGTTACTTTCTGCTATACGCATACTCTATAATTTTTTTAGTTTTTATTACGAGCCTCTTAAGTAATATGGTGGATTCTATTGAGAAGCTCCGACTACCATATTCTTAAAGCTTGATCAAAAAATATGTCTAGAATTAGGAGCGAAACATATTTTTTGGCAATAGTTATTGTGCTTATTCTACTTAATAATCCGCATGTTTTGTTATTGTTTTAGTTTTAACGCAGGAAACAAATAAGGAAAAGGTATTTAATTTACTAACATATATGCAATATAATATCATATTATTTTATTTTGTTAGGGTATATTGCAGTTTATTTTGGCATTTATATAATTTTTTATAAAAATAACCTTAAAAATTTTTTTTGGTTTCTCTAATTACCCCCCCGCCTTCTTTTTCACTTCATTTTCTATTTTTATTATATATATTATGACAAAACGTCCTTTGGACAAAGTCCAAAGGACAAACCAAAACGTCCTTTGGACAAGCCAAAACGTCCTTTGGTTTTTGTCCTTTGGACGAAGTATGAACGCTACTCAGAATTTGTCCTTTGGACAAAGTCCAAAGGACAAAATCCAAAGGGAAAAGTCCTTTGGACTTTGTCCTTTGGACAAAATCCAAAGGGAAAAGTCCAAAGGACAAAAGAAGTATGAATACGTTGTCCTTTGGACTTTTCCCTTTGGACTTTTCCCTTTGGACTTTTCCCTTTGGACTTTTCCCTTTGGACTTTGTCCAAAGGACGTTTTGTCATAAGTATGAATAGACCTTAAGCATTCACTACAAAAACAAAACAAACCACGCAGACGAAATACCTTTTATGGAGGTGCTTTTATGCTATAAATAACATCATAATAGATAATTTAATAAAGGCTTACATTGTCTGGGGTATTAACTATTTGCCATTTTTGACGCTAAAAACATCGTCTGAAACGTGGATAAGGAAGTGTGCCAGTTCAGCTACTTCGCGCGGGATCTATTCACCCGCCTTTCACGTTGAGACGCAAAACGCAGTTATAGTCGTCTAAGCCGCCTTAACAATTGCGAAGGGTAAAACAGCGTTCATAAAATCCATTAGGAGATGGATGAACTAGCATTTTTTCAAAAGACACGGTTTTTTCACGACGGCTTTTAAAAATTCAAATATTAATACTTAATAGGATTTTATGATGCATGTTGATTGATGAAAAAAAGTTTTTACATAACCCACATTCAAAAACACGATAAAAAGATGTTTGGACATATTTTAAAGTAATTCATTATTTTTTAGTTTCGTGAGGAATTATTTAAATAGCCAGAATTGTAATAAACAAACTGATTTTTTTCAGAAAAAAAACTAGATTCTTTTCTAAGCTATTAAGTAATGCCCCAGTTTAGTATATTTTACCGCTGTGTTTTTGTTTACAGTTATAAAGTTTTCTTAGTAAAAAAATTATCCATTTTGGCTAACCAACAACCGGTTGATATTTTACACGTATGATTTCGTGTTTAAAAAAGACGTGCAATTAAAAAACTTAAAAATTGAATCTCGCCTGAAAAAAATATGATTCACAACAAAATTAAATCAATTTGTACAATTGCTACGGGGTCACAGTTGCACATTGATATAATTTTTGAAAAATAGATACTTCCGTTGGTGACAGTGATCCAGTATTTTTGACCAGTGCACATCTTTTTGTACAAATTTAAATGGTAGTTTTTTGTGATACCAGCTTTCACACAAAAGTTATATCTGCTTTTAACTGAAGTCGTCAGCATCAATTTGTTCGTAAAAATATTCATCTGCTTCTGGTGAGACAATGACTACTTTGTCTGATTCTGGTTTTTGCACTCCTGTAGCTAACCCGTCCATTCTATCGTGCGTGATCGGATCTCCTATCGAACCTGAATTGTAAAATTTTATTTTCTATTTAAAAATTTGAACTTAATTCATAGGTTTAAAATTAAAGCCGTAGTGGTTAAAAAAAAAATAAATAGTTGCAAACGCCAAATCAGATCTTATGTGAGCTTCAAGAAACGAGAAGCTTTGAGTATAGGCACCATGCACTGAAACTGAGTTTATACATGACGCTGCCATTCCGTTCCCCAAAATCCCTCCCCCTTTCTTTTTTTAGTATGCAGATAATATCGAAATTTCGCGCGCTTTTGAGGGTTGATTGCATACTACGAAAAGATAAGTAGGAGATACGGTAATTTCGCGCGCTTTCTATCTTTCTCTTTCTACGAAAAGATAAGTAGGATTACGGTAATTATTCATTAGGTGACACTTATGTATATTGCATATTTTGTATCCGTTTCAGTGCAAGGTCAAAGAGACTATTTGATTTTTGACTGGTAAAAAAGTAATATTGAAAGTTTAAAATTAAAAAAAGCAAACTCCTTAATAGTTATTAGTGTAATATATAGTTAGAATGCATTTCCATTATCATTGCTAAATATAAAACCCATTTTCCTTATTCTGTTACGTAACAATATTTAAATTTTTGAGTTTGTTAAATTAAAAGTTGAAGTAACTTATACAGGACACACATTTTTTGGTTTTTTAACCGTAAAAACGAATCAAAGGATTTTTGTATTAAAAAATCCTAATTAAAAGTATTATTTTTATAATTTTTTACTGCGCGATATTAAAGAAAGTCAGAAACTAAACCGTTTGAACTAAATTCAAAATTAATCTACAAAAAATATAGGAAATTGAAACGATACTGTTTAATTAAAGCCTTAGAAAAATAAATTGGTGACATTAAAGCAATTAGAAAATTATTTATCGGGAGCCCCACTGGGCGATTTAGCCCGGCGGCGCCGCGCCAACCATAATTAAAGAACGTGGGTAAATTTTGAAATTATTTATGTTCATCTCCTTCTTTTTCCTATTATTATTACTATTCTAACGCTCAATCTTAAAAACGATATTCCTTCTTTGTTACTGATTGATCAAAAATAAAAATGGGCTCATTCGAAAGAAAAAAGAATTATGCAACTTTCTTAGGAGCACTTTTTTCATTTAGATCTTTGATATCGATTTATTGATCAAAATAATAATTTGACCAAAATAAACACTCCTGACCGTACAATAACAGCCTTTTAGCAACAGAAAGGATTGTACAGAGCAGACAGCAGACTGCTCCTGATAGAAACAGCACAATAACAGCAGAGCAGACAGCTGTGCTCGGTTGCTAATTGGTGGCGAAAACCGCACAACGCCGTCTATTTTAACCGCGCAGGAAACGTGGAAAACAATAAAATAATTTTTAAATGCTTAAATTACGGATGAAAAAATTATTTTAAAGTTTTATTTCAAAATAAAAATAATAATTGCAATTATCGGTGGCGCAGGAAGCCACTCGTAGCTTTAGCCCCACAGCACCGCGCCAACTAAATTAATCAACGTTAGAAAAATGTTGTAATTCATGTTCATTTTCTTTTATTTATTATTATTATTATTATTATTATTATTATTATTATTATTATTATTATTATTATTATTATTATTATTATTATTATTATTATTATTATTATTATTATTATTATTATTATTATTATTATTATTATTATTATTATTATTATTATTATTATTATTATTATTATTATTATTATTATTATTATTATTATTATTATTATTATTATTATTATTATTATTATTATTATTATTATTATTATTATTATTATTATTATTATTATTATTATTATTATTATTATTATTATTATTATTATTATTATTATTATTATTATTCTAACGCTCATATCTTAAAATCGATATTTCTTTATTGTTCAAGCGGCGATTTAGCCCCGCGGCACCGCACCAACTATAATCAGAGAACGTGGATAAAAATAAAATTTGTAATTCATGTTCATCTTCTTCTTTTGCTGATTCTTTATTTTTAAAAAAATAATTGCAATCCTTTGTGATGCGGGAGCGCCACACAGCAATGTAGCCCCACGGCACTGCGCCAACTATAATTAGAGAACGTGGGTAAGTTTTGTAATTCATGTTCATATTGTTCTTCCCATTATTATTTTTTATTTCAAAAATATAATTGCAATCCTGGCTGATGCGGCGATTTAGCCCCACTCCACCGCTCCAACCATAATTAGAAAATTTGCGTAACTTTTTTAGTTAATTTTCATCTTCTTTTTCTTTTTACTTTTTTTCAAAAAATATAATTGAATTATTGGTGGCACGGAATTGCCACACGGCGATTAAGACCCACGGCACTGCGAAAACTATAATTAGAGAACTTGAATAAATTATTTGTAATTGATGTTCCTGTTTTCCTTATGATTAATAGATTTTTTTAAATGCTTATATCTTAAAACTGATATTCCCTCGTTGTTACTGATTAATCAGAAATTAACATGAGCTCTTTGGAAAGGGTCAAAAATCACGCAATAATTTTTTTAGGAGCCACTTTTTCAGTGTCCAAATATAAAATTTAAATAGTTGACAACAGAATTTTAAATTCGTATTATTAATCGAGCACTATTAGAAATTTATATTATTGCATAGCTAAGACTCTGACCTTTTTATATTTAATTTATAAATTTCAATTTATCAACCATATCCAAATAAAAAATGAAAAATGTCGGCAAAGTTTTTCACATTGTAATGTTTACAAAAAAAAACGTTTTATATTGATAGTATTAAAACATAAAACGTTATAACTTGGCAACGAAATGATTATAAGCATATGCCACTGCGCAGCTAATACTATAGTTTATTAGGTTGTTTCTTTAATTTGATTTAAAAAAATGGTAAACTAGCCTTGAAAAATGCTTTAAGAATAGAGCAGGAAAAAGCGACGATTTCTCTCCGGGCATGTGTTTAGACAGAAAAGATGTGGACTAGATGGACATTATGTGCACCATAGGAAATTTGCATTTGATTTGGTCAGCTGCCCACTGAATAAAAATTTCCACTGTATGTTAATAATTTGCTTATACGTTGAACTAATTACACAGCATTGTTGCTTTTTTTAGTCTGATGAAATGATATTTGAAAAAATCACACTCACAGCAATCTTTGACAAGCGCGAAATCGCCACTTTTTCAAATTTATAGTTGTTTCTTACACACACAAATCCAATCTTTTAACTGAAAAAGTGGCGATTTCGCGCTTGTCAAAGAATGCTGTGAGTATAATTTTTTCAAATGTCATTTCATCAGACTAAAAAAATGTAACAGTGCTGTGTAATTATAGTTAAACGTATAAGCAAATTATTACCATACGGTAAAAATTTTTATGCAGCGGGCAGCTGGCCAAACCAAATGCATATTTCCTATGGTGCACATAATGTCCATCTCAGACTAAATGTAAACCCAACGTGGCTGCAACAGTTGTTTGTTTGATTAAAAAATGCCCCCCATTAAGTAACCATTCAAATCACGAGAATCTGACGTCACTTTATCAGCCAGTTAGTTTCGATTTAACACCGAGTATTTGTTTGATAAAGTGACGTCAGATTCTCGTGATTTGAGTGGTTACTTAATGAGGAGTATTTTTTAATCCAACGAACAACTGTTGCAGCCACGTTGGGACCTTTAGTCCACATCTTTTCTGTCTAAACACACGCCCGGGGAAAAATCACCTTCCTGTTTTATTCCTAGAGCATTTTTCAAGGCATTATAAATTTAGACGATTTTTTTAAAATTTTATTTAAAATTACTCATAAAAGTATACTTCAAGAACATACTATTATATTAAATTCGTGATTTTGTTTTTATGATAAATTCATAAATTTATCAAGTTATCATAATAAAACTCATGAATAACCTTTACCATGGATTGAAAACCCTAGTTTT
>JASAMX010005811.1:0-34148 GCA_030248175.1 Microlaimidae sp. YZB2_3
ATCACTTTGGTCAACCAGTACTTTTTCAGCATTATTGAAATCGCTTATGGCTTACTTGCGTGATTATTAGATCGCTCTTTTATTAGAAATTAAACTTTACTGGCATGACGAATACAAACCTTGCTTACTAGAAGTCAAAATCATGTAACATAACATTTAACATGTGTGTTTGAAAAATTTAAAAATCATTTAACATGTCCTTCTAAGTTTTGCCTTAATTAAGTCGGTTTCAGATCTTGCCTGTTTTATTGTAAATTGTCCCGGTTAGCGCATGGCGCCACTAACTCTCCAGTGGCACGATAAACCACCTATACGCAAATAAAATTCAGCTGACCGCGATAATTTCAGTATTGAATCGACTATTACGACAACAAAACTATTTCGCGAAGTTTTACAAAAGCTGTTTAATAATGAACATCAAAATCCATATTTTAATAATTATTTATCGAACTACTTAACTTGAAAGCCGTATGCAAATTTTACAAGGACTACAGTTGATTAATTTTTGTGTATTTTTTAGAAAAAGAAGGTGGAAGTCTTGAAAATTTCTGAGTTCTTTATTTTGTTTGGTTTTTAAAACATCAAAACCGCACATTTTTAATTGGTTCGCTCATGTCTGCATTCTGATTTTCACCGTCATCCAGATATAATTCAACCAGTGGTACAGGAAAACTAATTAAAATAATTTTTTTCAAGATAAGATAAGATTTATTTTCTAGTGAGTATCATACATACTATAGGTTACAAAATGGCAACCCAGTTGGGTTACACAAAAAAACACAAAAATAAACATAAATACATCATAAATATCACAACAAAAGTCCTGGGTAACATAGAAAAGAATGACTAAAGGCTTTAATTTTAAAGCTCTTGCTTAGTCATTTTTAGTTTAATTTATCTTTTTTTTATAAAGAATTTTTAAAAATATGTAATGATTTAGCGTCAACTTGACTCTGATTTAGGGAATTCCATTTATTTTGTACTCTGTTAAAAAAGCTATATTTTCTACAGTTAACTCTAGAATGCTCAACTTTAATTTTTTTGAATCTCCTCTGGTGTAATTTGTGTGAAGCGTAAAATATTAAAAATATGTAAAAATTATGCATAATATTAAAAATAAGTAAAAATTATGCATATAATCAAACATGTCAAATTCGCTTTAATAATATTAAGAACTAGTACAGAGATATTCTCTGGATTCTATTATAAACATATCCATCCTCCTTAACTAAGGTCTGCCCGCAAAAAACCAACATCAATAAATTACTGTGTTAAAGTATGTGCTGATTCTCAAACAGAAAATTGGATGCGTTTTGTTGTTGGCCCAACACCATCATCATTCTGGGAGTCTGAGAAGATTTAAGAATATGGCGGCTTCCTTAGGTTGTCGCCATAGGTCTTCTGGTCTCAGCGCCGTGGCTTTAGCTGTGCAGCTGAACAGGTTTTTGGTGTCTTGGGGGCCCTTAGTACAGTGTGGGCAAAGGTCTGGAATGTTGCTGTCAATCCTGTGTTGATAAGAGTTAAGGGGTCTGCAGTATCCAGACGTCAGCTGTGATAACGTCATTCTGCTGGATTTGGTAGGTCTTTTTCAGAACTATCTATCTATCTCTGGTGGGCGACGTCCCAGTACTGGATTTGTAGCATATGCAGCGATCCCTGAGGTTACAGTCTGTCTGTTAACAGATTTTGCCTTTTTGAGTTTTTTATCGTTGGGGACGCCAACAAGTTCTCAACCAATGCTCAATAGGTGTTGACGAGATCTCGTTTCATGTTTCTAGGCTGCTTATGCTTGAAGATGTTTATATCCAGGATGGTTAGAAACCATTTATCAGGTATTGTTTTGATTTCATTGTCGCCTGTTCCTTTGTCTTCAAAATTTTGGCATCCTGGTGAAGATGGACAATTGAAGACATTTTATGGCAAGCTGTAATGATTCTTAGAGCTTTGTTCTGTGCAAATCAGAGTTTCTGCCAACTGAATTCGCTGATGGTGGGGCCTAAATAGGAGCAGCATATTCTGCAACCGATCTTCCAATAGCCTTGTAGGTAAGTGACAGCGTTTCCTTGTCCTGTCCCTAGTTAGATCCAGATACTCAGATAGCGCTTTTAAGATATTATTGCATTCTCTGACCCTGTTTGCTGCTAATTTGCAGTGGGGAGCAAATGTGTACATGGTCTCATGAGTGACACCCAAGATCTTTGGTTCTTTGGACAATGGAAGAAGCTTGTCATTTACATAAACTTTTGGGTGGGTCTTGGCCTGAGCGCTGTGCGGTGTAAACAGCGTGACAGACGATTTCTCAGCTGACACTATTAGTGAGCGTTTTTCAAAGAAGCTCACTAACTCAGGGAGGTAGTTGTTAGGATCTTCACAGAGGATCTCGATCACTGGTCCAAAGACAGAAAGAGTCGATTTGTCTGCGTATGATACCATTCTGATGTTGTCTGGTGGTTCAAGCATACTACTCATGTGGTAATTGAACAACTTTGGAGATGTTACCGCTCCGTAGGGGACTCTGGTTTTGACATTCTGAAAGCTGAAGAAGTGATTTTGAAAGCTGACTTGCAACTGGCGGCCGAGCAGGTAGACATAGAACCATCTGGAAAGCCCATGGGGAAGTGTAGATCTCACCAGGTCTTGTAGTAGTACTTTGTGGAAAACTGTGTCAAATGCCTTGCTTAGGTTTAGGCAGACCACTCCTGATCTGCTGGGTAGTTTCTTTTGATTGAAACCGTTTGCAATGGTCGCGTTTAAGTCATGTAGGGCTATGGTGGTTGAATGTAGTGGGTGAAATTCATGTTGATGGTTCTTGTTCATCGGGTGTTTGTCTAGTGTTGAGAGTAATATTCTATCAAAGATCTTACTGGCAGGGCACAGTAACAACACCGGTCTATAAGACTTGGAGTTTGCTGGGTCTTTGCTTGGCTTTAGGAGCGGCACAATAATTGACTTCTTCCAGATGGATGGAATTTCGCAAGATAGGAGTGATAGCTAAAAGAATTTCGTCAGATATGAGGTTCCATTTGCGCTGGAGGCTTTTCTTAATCGCTGCTTTCACACCGACTTCCAAAATGGTAACATTATCTGACTTGTCAAATTTCCTGATCAACTTCTTCATCTTGCGAGCCGATTTGCTTGATTTGAGCTGGACTGCTGAAGTAAACTGCTTATTGAAGCTGTTGGCTGTCTCCTTGCTGTTCTTAAAAAATATTACAGAGAAAATGGTTTTTAAAAAATACAGGAAAAGTATTATTACCAAAGGTAATGGCCTGGTCAGGATTGGCCAAAGGGCCTTTAGCATTGATGTCTTTATGTTGGACAACCCATTTTTATCAAAAATAAAAGAGATTCTTCTCCCCAACAGATTAAACTAAATGAGGTATCATTGCAAAGCTTCCAGTCCAAGAAATATTGTGTAGAAGGGTTGAATTTTAAAAATATTACAGAGAAAATGAATTTTTAAAAATACAGGAAAAGTATTTGTCAGTTGTATGGATGACACGGGCTACTTGTTAAAAAAATTCGCAAAAATTTTTAAAGAAAATTAACAAATACTTAAATTGCCTAGCAATTTTATCTTTCACTTGTAAAAACAGTCATAATGCTACCTTTTAATTGTCTTTTTGTATTTTTATTAATGTTTATAAAACGTCTGGGACAATTTCCCTCTCTCCTAAAAAAAATTTTTGGCAGTTTTGTGCCCATAACCTACGGGGTCTAATTTTTTACTTTTCAAATAAATAACTTGTGCAATATTAAGGTTATTTTATAGATAATAGATAATATGCCTCTACCACACCGCCTATAACCTTTGGTGCTATTATCGGGTGCACAACCTCGACAGTGCCAAAGAGAGAACACCTTAGCCTAACATAACCACAACTACAACAAATTTAAATAAGAAAACAGAAAGAACAAAACCAGTTAACCAGCTAAACCTAGGATAACGAAGTAGAACAGAATTGGTTAGTTAGGGGAATTAATTTGTGAGCAAAATACATATTAGGAAAAGTAAATAAAATCTTACCAAAACGTACCATGTATGTTTAAATTAAAATTTACAATATTTCCTGGTTATGCCATGTCAAACAGCTTGGTATATGGCATAATTCGTTGATCATACAGAAGAAGACTTTGAGCAGTTTGAACCAAACAGAAAGGAAGCAGGGAGTAGAGTAGCACTTGGAAAAGCCAGTGGTAATATAAAATAAAAGAAAGAACACACAAAAATTAAATACTAATAAATACAGGTATAGCAATACAGAAAAGCTGATTATATGAACAGAAATAATTTTAGTAATTACAACTAAAGCCAGACATTATGTTTTTAGATTTTATAAAATTTTAATAGCTGTATGTAATTACATACAAGCTGTTAAATAGAAGCTATTAAGTAGATAGATATAATTTAAGCAAAAATTAAAAGTTTTTAGGAATTGGAGTTATGGTTGAAAGCATTAAACATTATTAGCTGTGACAAATACAGAAAAGCCATGGAAATACTAAGCTAACAGTGACGAACTCCTTGGCACTGCCAAGATTGTCCAAAAGCTGACAGTGTCTTAAAAAACCAAACTATCATTTTATAATATATATGTTTAATTTAAACAAACAGCAATGGTGTTATCATATTTTGATATTTTATTGGCTGTTGTTTTTTTGTAATTGAGATTGCAAAATACTAATAACAATGAAAAATATAATATTCTGATAACAAAATTTTGTTGTCCGTTTAAATGCAAAGTCTTAAAATTGTTTAAAATTGCGCTCATATTTAAATTAACTTTTTATAAATTGTTTAACATTGCGCTAATATTTAAATTAACTTTTTGTATTTACTTTTAATTGTTATAATTTTTTTAATTAAATTAATTATGGTTGACGCCGAAAATTAGTATGCAGCCATGATGGAACCAATTAAAATTGTGCAGTATCGTATGTGATATGTGTGTGAATGCAACCTAAATGCATACGTATGCGTATTTTTATATGCATATGTATGCATTTTTCCGCAAAGTATATGCTTACGCATGCATTTTTTTGTAACTTTTATGCATACATCAGGGACGTAGCCAGGGGGGGGCGGCCGCCCCCCTCCCCCGAAATGTTTGCCAGATAGTAAAATTTGGGGGTTTTCAGAGGCTAAAAAATCAAAATTTCCTAGCGCCTCGCTAATCGCTCGGCGCCAAACTTTAAAATAATTTTAGTACCCCAATGGAACCCCAAAAACCAAAAATTTGTTCCGCTTCGCTTCGCTCAGCGGTCACTTTCTATAGTATACATACATATATATCTCGTTATTTATGTTGCCTGATGCTAATGTTATTTATAAGTTAGTACAATAATTTTTATAAGTAATAAGTACTACACAGAAAGCAAAACAAACAATCATATTGGTTGATTTATGTACCTCCCCCCTCCTAAATTTTCCTGCCGCCTATAGCATTGGCTCAGATTTTTTTCATATAGGTAGGCACCCTAGAAAACATGGAGCTGAGATGCTGCTCATGTGCTTTGGTTTACAATGTGGGTTTAGCCAAGGGGTCTGAAACTAACGTCTCTAAATTCCTTTTTTGTAAAATCCAGGCTCTGCCAATGTGTGCTTATGTAATTTTTAACTAAGAAAACATGTTTTTACCGCTAAAAACATTAGATACTAGGTTATTAGGCCAAAAACAGTGTATTATACAGCTTTATCTACGTTTATCCCTGCTTTTTTAACGTTTTCAAAAATTAAGGGGGGGGGGGCTCCGCCCCCCCCCCCCCCCCTCCCCAAGCTTTCGGGGGGGGGGGGGAGGGCGGACCTAAATTTTTTTGTACTACGATCCGCCCCCTCCCCCCAAAATGAAACTCTGGCTACGTCCCTGGCATACATATGCATTTTTTTCTAAAATTCATGCATGTACGTATGCATAAAAGTTTCAAAAAATGCATACATATGCATATAAATTCAAAATAGGCATATGTATGCATAATTTATCAAAAACCAAAAAAATTAATTTCCAAAATATGCATACGTATGCATGTTTTTCAACTTATATGCATATGTATGCATTTTTCCGCTAAGTATATGCATACGGTTACAAAGAAATGCATAGCATACGTATGCATATACTTTGTGGAAAATGCATACGTATGCATATAGTTAAAAAATATGCATACGTATCGTATGCATATGAATTTATGAATATAAGTATGCATAACATATGAATTTATGCATACGTATGCAAACATATGGATACGTATGCATATTTTTATATGCATACGTATGCATTTAGGCTGGATCCACACATATCCTGTATAATTTGTTCTTCATTTCTCATTCTTCTTTTCTTTATTAATTAATTTTGGTGACGTGCAAAATCCCCATAAAAGTAGTGTAAAATCCCTATGGCGAAATTCCCCATAAACTAGTGTAAATTTCCCATAACAATCAGAAATGCGTTTGCAAACTAAAATGTATTAAAAAAAACTAAGTTTTAATCATAAAAGCATTAAAAATGTTTTAATTTTTTCCTAAGCCTAAGCAAAGCCCTAAAATCAAGCTAAATTTTATCATGATAAAATTTTGTTGTATTTTCCAAGTACAAAAATTTAAGGAAATATTGCAAATGCATTATATTTTGGTGAATTTACACCACCTTATGGGGATTTTGGAACTTTATGGGGATTTTTCCCGGCCTATGAGGAATTTCTCCATGGGCCCAACTCAAAAAGTACAGCTCCGCAATAGGCGGAAACTGTCGGAATTGATGGTGAAAAAAAGAACACAAAACAAAAAATGCCCAAAATATTTATTGCAGTTAAACACCCATTCTAAAGAGTGAGAAATACAAAATATTATTTGCACAATACCATTATCACAGAACGGAGTGATCCATAAAACAAAACCGACCAAAACGAAAAATATTTTCTTGGAATCAACTACGATTCTTAGAACATTTTTTGTCAACTAGGTGATAGTACGTAAATTTAGATTTAAGTTATAGATCAATTCAAATTAGAAAATTAGCGGTTTAGTAACTTTACAGGCACATTAATTTGTAGCAGCTTAATGAGAAAAAAGTAGTAGCGATAAGAAATTTTTTAAATATTTTTTTTGAAGAGGGGGGGGGGTCAAACTCATTTCTAAATCAACTCTCATACGACCAATTTAAGGTTAAAACTAAATTCCGGTACTTTTCTTTGTTTGCTGCTTACATTGCATTACCTTTTTTAGCACTTTCTTCCGCTGCTTACCTATGACTTTCTAAAAAATTTCTATAACTTAAATGTAGATTGAAGTAAAAAAATGTAAAAAAATCATACAATGATATAAAAAGAAAGATTAGTAGAGGGTAAATAACATAATTTTAGCCAGCATTAATTTCGGCCACCGGATATTGTTTTAGCTATGCATAAAAATATGAAATGAACTGCGTATTGGCTAGATAGATGAAATGGCGTCTATCCAGTTAGACACAGGTTATTTCATAACTTTACGCATAGAAAAAATAACGGCCGGTGGCCGAAATTAAGGCTTAGTCGACTTGAAGTCAGTACTTTGGCCGACCCTAAAACATAATGTAATGTAGAAACCCTGGTTAAGCATAGAGGTTATTAATAATGTAATTATAACAAATCCAATAGGCGTAGCTAGCGGCTATAAAACATTTTAACTTATTTATATTCTAAAAATCTTAAAACTACCAACATCCTTTCTAAAATTTGGGGATCCGGTTTATTTTCCCTTGAGATATCTGGGGGATTCTATCTGCCCAGAAATTTTCAGTGCAACCCTCAAATTGGGAGCAGAGCTATGCTATTGCTATACCACCAAAAATCCCGAAGGCTGCCACGCATAGGTCCGGCAGGGGAGGGGTTAAGGGACTCCAAAAACCGCTGACACCCTCCCTCTAAAACTTGGGGAGTCCTCTCGTTAAAACGAAAATATCCTATTTTTAGGGTATACAAAAAAACACCCCAAAAAAAAAAGAAACCCCAACAACCCTCTGTGGTGCTGCCACCCCACCGGGGGGGGGGGAGAGGGGCCCCCCCCCCTCAAATTTTAATGGAAATGTCGGCTATAATCGGGATTTTTGGGGGATGTATAACCCCTCACCCCCCCCCCCTTGCCCACCTATCATAGTAATAAGAGTGATGTTCTCCCGGCTCCCTGGGCCTCGTTTTTTGTGGGAATAGCTGAAAAAAATCAGGGGGTACCTAACAAATTGGAAGGGGTAGGATGGGATCTACCCATAAGTGGCAGCATAGATTTGCGGTCTCTCGGATTTGAGGGCGATCTCCCAATTTTTTTTTTTTTTTGGGGGGGGGGTGTCACAAAATATTTTTTGTATACCCAAATATTTCATTTTTTTAGCGTTTTTAATACTGAGAGGACTCCCCAAGTTTTAGGGGAAGGGAGAGGGGTGTCAGCAGAGATTTTTGGGAGTATAAGCCCTTAACCTCTCTCCCTGCCGGACCTATGCGTGGCAGCCTTCGGGATTTTTGGTGGTATAGCAATAGCATAGCTCTGCTCCCAATTTGAGGGTTGCACTGAAAATTTCTTGGCAGATAGAATCCCCCAGATATCTCAAGGGAAAATAAACCGGATCCCCAAATTTTAGAAAGGATGTCGGTAGTTTTAAGATTTTTGGAATATAAATAAGTTAAAATGTTTTATACCCGCTAGCTACGCCTATTGGATTTGTTATAATTACATTATTAATAACCTCTATGCTTAACCAGGGTTTCTACATTACATTATGTTTTAGGGTCGGCCAAAGTACTGACTTCAAGTCGACTAAGCCTTAATTTCGGCCACCGGCCGTTATTTTTTTCTATGCGTAAAGTTATGAAATAACCTGTGTCTAACTGGATAGACGCCATTTCATCTATCTAGCCAATACGCAGTTCATTTCATATTTTTATGCATAGCTAAAACAATATCCGGTGGCAGAAATTAATGCTGGCTAAAATTATGTTATTTACCCTCTACTAATCTTTCTTTTTATATCATTGTATGATTTTTTTACATTTTTTTACTTCAATCTACATTTAAGTTATAGAAATTTTTTAGAAAGTCATAGGTAAGCAGCGGAAGAAAGTGCTAAAAAAGGTAATGCAATGTAAGCAGCAAACAAAGAAAAGTACCGGAATTTAGTTTTAACCTTAAATGGGTCGATGAGAGTGGTTTAGAAATGATTTTGACCCCCCCCCCTCTTCAAAAAAATATTTAAAAAATTTCTGATCGCTCCTAGTTTTTTGTCATTAAGCTGCTTCAAATTATTGGCCCTGTAAAGTTACTAAACCGCAAATTTTCTAATTTGAATTGATCTATAACTTAAATCTAAATTTACGTACTATCACCTAGTTGACAAAATGTTCTAAGAATCGTAGTAGATTCCAAGAAAATATTTTTCGTTTTGGTCGGTTTTGTTTTATGGATCACTCCGTTCTGTGATAATGGTATTGTGCAATAATAATTTGTATTTCTCAATTTTAGAATGGGTGTTTAATTGCAATAAATATTTTGGGCATTTTTTGTTTTGTGTTCTTTTTTCACCATCAATTCCGACAGTTTCCGCCTACAGCGGAGCTGTACTTTTCGTTGAGCCCATGGAGAAATTCCTCATAGGCCGAAATCCCCATAAAGTTCCAAAATCCCCATAAGGTGGTGTAAATTCACCAAAATATAATGCGTTTGCAATATTTCCTTTAATTTTTATACTTGGAAAATACAACAAAATTTTATCATGATAAAATTTAGCTTGAATTTAGGGCTTTGCTTAGGCTTAGGAAAAAATTAAAACATTTTTAATGCTTTTATGATTAAAACTTAGTTTTTTTAATACATTTTAGTTTGCAAACGTATTTCTGATTGTTATGGGAAATTTACACTAGTTTATGGGGAATTTCGCCATAGGGATTTTACACTACTTTTATGGGGATTTTGCACGTCACCAAAATTAATTAATAAAGAAAAGAAGAATGAGAAATGAAGAACAAATTATACAGGATATGTGTGGATCCAGCCTAAATGCATACGTATGCATATAAAAATATGTATACGTATCCATATGTTTGCATACGTATGCATAAATTCATATGTTATGCATACTTATATTCATAAATTCATATGCATACGATACGTATGCATATTTTTTAACTCTATGCATACGTATGCATTTTCCGCAAAGTATATGCATACGTATGCTATGCATTTCTTTGTAACCGTATGCATATACTTAGCGGAAAAATGCATACATATGCATATAAGTTGAAAAACATGCATACGTATGCATATTTTGGAAATTAATTTTTTTGGTTTTTGATAAATTATGCATACATATGCCTATTTTGAATTTATATGCATATGTATGCATTTTTTGAAACTTATGCATACGTACATGCATGAATTTTAAAAAAAATGCATATGTATGCCAGGGACGTAGCCAGAGTTTCATTTTGGGGGGAGGGGGCGGATCGTAGTACAAAAAAAATTTCGGGGGCCCCCCCCCCCCCCCCCCCCCCGAAATTTTGGGAGGGGGGGGGGGGGCCCCCCCCCCCCCCCCCCTTAATTTTTGAAAACGTTAAAAAAGCAGGGATAAACGTAGATAAAGCTGTATAATACACTGTTTTTGGCCTAATAACCTAATATCTAATGTTTTTAGCGGTAAAAACATGTTTTCTTAGTTAAAAATTACATAAGCACACATTGGCAGAGCCTGGATTTTACAAAAAAAGAATTTAGAGACGTTAGTTTCAGACCCCTTGGCTAAACCCACATTGTAAACCAAAGCACATGAGCAGCATCTCAGCTCCATGTTTTCTAGGGTGCCTACCTATATGAAAAAAATCCGAGCCAATGCTATAGGCGGCAGGAAAATTTAGGAGGGGGAGGTACATAAATCAACCAATATGATTGTTTGTTTTGCTTTCTGTGTAGTACTTATTATTTATAAAAATTATTGTACTAACTTTGAAATAACATTAGCATCAGGCAACATAAATAACGAGATATATATGTATGTATACTATAGAAAGTGACCGCTGAGCGAAGCGAAGCGGAACAAATTTTTGGTTTTTGGGGGTCCATTGGGGTACTAAAATTATTTTAAAGTTTGGTGCCGAGCGATTAGCGAGGCGCTAGGAAATTTTGAATTTTTAGCCTCTGAAAACCCAAATTTTACTATCTGGCGAACATTTCGGGGGGGGGGGGGGGCCGCCCCCCCCTGGCTACATCCCTGATGTATGCATAAAAGTTACAAAAAAATGCATGCGTAAGCATATACTTTGCGGAAAAATGCATACATATGCATATAAAAATACGCATACGTATGCATAGGTTGCATTCACACACATCACATACGATACTGCACAATTTTAATTGGTTCCATCATGGCTGCATACTAATTTTCGGCGTCAACCATAATTAATTTAATTAAAAAAATTATAACAATTAAAAGTAAATACAAAAAGTTAATTTAAATATTAGCGCAATGTTAAACAATTTATAAAAAGTTAATTTAAATATGAGCGCAATTTTAAACAATTTTAAGACTTTGCATTTAAACGGACAACAAAATTTTGTTATCAGAATATTATATTTTTCATTGTTATTAGTATTTTGCAATCTCAATTACAAAAAAAAACAACAGCCAATAAAATATCAAAATATGATAACACCATTGCTGTTTGTTTAAATTAAACATATATTATAAAATGATAGTTTGGTTTTTTAAGACACTGTCAGCTTTTGGACAATCTTGGCAGTGCCAAGGAGTTCGTCACTGTTAGCTTAGTATTTCCATGGCTTTTCTGTATTTGTCACAGCTAATAATGTTTAATGCTTTCAACCATAACTCCAATTCCTAAAAACTCTAATTTTTGCTTAAATTATATCTATCTACTTAATAGCTTCTATTTAACAGCTTGTATGTAATTACATACAGCTATTAAAATTTTATAAAACCTAAAAACATAATGTCTGGCTTTAGTTGTAATTACTAAAATTATTTCTGTTCATATAATCAGCTTTTCTGTATTGCTATACCTGTATTTATTAGTATTTAATTTTTGTGTGTTCTTTCTTTTATTTTATATTACCACTGGCTTTTCCAAGTGCTACTCTACTCCCTGCTTCCTTTCTGTTTGGTTCAAACTGCTCAAAGTCTTCTTCTGTATGATCAACGAATTATGCCATATACCAAGCTGTTTGACATGGCATAACCAGGAAATATTGTAAATTTTAATTTAAACATACATGGTACGTTTTGGTAAGATTTTATTTACTTTTCCTAATATTTATTTTGCTCACAAATTAATGCCCCTAACTAACCAATTCTGTTCTGCTTCGTTATCCTAGGTTTAGCTGGTTAACTGGTTTTGTTCTTTCTGTTTTCTTATTTAAATTTGTTGTAGTTGTGGTTATGTTAGGCTAAGGTGTTCTCTCTTTGGCACTGTCGAGGTTGTGCACCCGATAATAGCACCAAAGGTTATAGGCGGTGTGGTAGAGGCATATTATCTATCTATCTATAAAATAACCTTAATATTGCACAAGTTATTTATTTGAAAAGTAAAAAATTAGACCCCGTAGGTTATGGGCACAAAACTGCCAAAAAATTTTTTTAGGAGAGAGGGAAATTGTCCCAGACGTTTTATAAACATTATTAAAAATACAAAAAGACAATGGACCTACCTAGCATAACAAAAATTGGGTCGGCGGTCCCACCACGATACACAGTTCTGCTCAATTTAAATGCATTTATTTGTAATATATTTAAAACTGGAAATACTACAAATAAGAAAACATATATTTGAAAAATTTTAGCGGCTTTTTTGTATTAAAATGAAGCATTGCAAAATGATTTCTTTTTCTAAGTAACCCAAAAAATTTACATATGAAAAATCTTGGTTACGCAAAAAATTGCCTTAAATAATGATTAAAAGTCAACGAAAATACTTGAAATTGTTTTAAATATGTTGTTAAATCTTTTGTTTCGGAGAAAATTGGATAAAATTACTTATTTTATAACGAATTCTGATTTCGCGGCGGGACCGCGGACCCAAAATTTTGTTATGCTAGGTAGGTCCATTAAAAGGTAGCATTATGACTGTTTTTACAAGTGAAAGATAAAATTGCAAGGCAATTTAAGTATTTGTTAATTTTCTTTAAAAATTTTTGCGAATTTTTTTAACAAGTAGCCCGTGTCATCTATACAACTGACAAATACTTTTCCTGTATTTTTTAAAATTCATTTTCTCTGTAATATTTTTTAAAATTCAACCCTTCTACACAATATTTCTTGGACTGGAAGCTTTGCAATGATACCTCATTTAGTTTAATCTGTTGGGGGAGAAGAATCTTTTTTATTTTTGATAAAAATGGGTTGTCCAACATAAAGACATCAATGCTAAAGGTCCTTTGGCCAATCCTAACCAGGCCATTACCTTTGGTAATAAAACTTTTCCTGTATTTTTTAAAAACCATTTTCTCTGTAATATTTTTTAAGAGCAGCAAGGAGACAGCCAACAGCTTCAATAAGCAGTTTACTTCAGCAGTCCAGCTCAAATCAAGCAAATCGGCTCGCAAGATGAAGAAGTTGATCAGGAAATTTGACAAGTCAGATAATGTTACCATTTTGGAAGACGCTGTGAAAGCAGCGATTAAGAAAAGCCTCCAAAGGAATGGGTCCCGATAATCTCTGCACCATCCATCTCAAACAACTTGGCGCAAATGGAACCTCATATCTGACGAAATTCTTTTAGCTATCACTCCTATCTTGCGAAATTCCATCCATCTGGAAGAAGTCAATTATTGTGCCGCTCCTAAAGCCAAGCAAAGACCCAGCAAACTCCAAGTCTTATAGACCGGTGTTGTTACTGTGCCCTGCCAGTAAGATCTTTGATAGAATATTACTCTCAACACTAGACAAACACCTGATGAACAAGAACCATCAACATGAATTTCACCCACTACATTCAACCACCATAGCCCTACATGACTTAAACGCGACCATTGCAAACGGTTTCAATCAAAAAAAACTACCCAGCAGATCAGGAGTGGTCTGCCTAAACCTAAGCAAGGCATTTGACACAGTTTTCCACAAAGTACTACTACAAGACCTGGTGAGATCTACACTTCCCCATGGGCTTTCCAGATGGTTCTATGTCTACCTGCTCGGCCGCCAGTTGCAAGTCAGCTTTCAAAATCACTTCTTCAGCTTTCAGAATGTCAAAACCAGAGTCCCCTAGGGAGCGGTAACATCTCCAAAGTTGTTCAATTACCACATGAGTAGTATGCTTGAACCACCAGACAACATCAGAATGGTATCATACGCAGACAAATCGACTCTTTCTGTCTCTGGACCAGTGATCGAGATCCTCTGTGAAGATCCTAACAACTACCTCCCTGAGTTAGTGAGCTTTTTTGAAAAACGCTCACTAATAGTGTCAGCTGAGAAATCGTCTGTCAAGCTGTTTACACCGCACAGCGCTCAGGCCAAGAAGACCCACCCAAAAGTTTATGTAAATGACAAGCTTCTTCCATTGTTCAAAGAACCAAAGATCTTGGGTGTCACTCATGAGACCATGTACACATTTGCCCCCCACTGCAAATTAGCAGCAAACAGGGTCAGAGAATGCAATAATATCTTAAAAGCGCTATCTGAGTATCTGGATCTAACTAGGGACAGGACAAGGAAACGCTGTCACTTACCTACAAGGCTATTGGAAGATCGGTTGCAGAATATGCTGCTCCTATTTAGGCCCCCACCATCAGCGAATTCAGTAGGCAGAAACTCTGAGTTGCACAGAACAAAGCTCTAAGAATCATTACAGGTTGCCATAAAATGTCTTCAATTGTCCATCTTCACCAGGATGCCAAGATTTTGAAGACAAAGGAACAGGCGAGAATGAAATCAAAACAATACCTGATAAATTGTTTCTAACCATCCTGGATATAAACATCTTCAAGCATAAGCAGCCTAGAAACATGAAACGAGATCTCGTCAACACCTATTGAGCATTGGTTGAGAACTTGTTGGCGTCCCCAACGATAAAAAACTCAAAAAGGCAAAATCTGTTAACAGACAGACTGTAACCTCAGGGATCGCTGCATATGCTCCAAATCCAGTACTGGGACGTCGCCCACCAGAGATAGATAGATAGTTCTGAAAAAGACCTACCAAATCCAGCAGAATGACGTTATCACAGCTGACGTCTGGATACTGCAGACCCCTTAACTCTTATCAACACAGGATTGACAGCAACATTCCAGACCTGTGCCCACACTGTACTAAGGGCCCCCAAGACACCAAAAACCTGTTCAGCTGCACAGCTAAAGCCACGGCGCTGGGACCAGAAGACCTATGGCGACAACCTAAGGAAGCCGCCATATTCTTAAATCTTCTCAGACTCCCAGAATGATGATGGTGTTGGGCCAACAACAAAACGCATCCAATTTTCTGTTTGAGAATCAGCACATACTTTAACACAGTAATTTATTGATGTTGGTTTTTTGCGGGCAGACCTTAGTTAAGGAGGATGGATATGTTTATAATAGAATCCAGAGAATATCTCTGTACTAGTTCTTAATATTATTAAAGCGAATTTGACATGTTTGATTATATGCATAATTTTTACTTATTTTTAATATTATGCATAATTTTTACATATTTTTAATATTTTACGCTTCACACAAATTACACCAGAGGAGATTCAAAAAAATTAAAGTTGAGCATTCTAGAGTTAACTGCAGAAAATATAGCTTTTTTAACAGAGTACAAAATAAATGGAATTCCCTAAATCAGAGTCAAGTTGACGCTAAATCATTACATATTTTTGAAAATTCTTTATAAAACAAAGATAAATTAACCTAAAAATGACTAAGCAAGAGCTTTAAAATTAAAGCCTTTAGTCATTCTTTTCTAGTTACCCAGGACTTTTGTTGTGATATTTATGATGTATTTATGTTTATTTTTGTGTTTTTTTGTGTAACCCAACTGGGTTGCCATTTTGTAACCTATAGTATGTATGTACTTACTAGAAAATAAATCTTATCTTATCTTAAAAAAAAAATTATTTTAATTAGTTTTCCTGTACCACTGGTTGAATTATATCTGGATGACGGTGAAAATCAGAATGCAGACAT
This sequence comes from Microlaimidae sp. YZB2_3, assembly GCA_030248175.1. NCBI lineage: Eukaryota > Metazoa > Nematoda > Chromadorea > Desmodorida > Microlaimidae > Microlaimidae sp. YZB2_3. Next base: position 16,133 of record JASAMX010005811.1, read on the forward strand.
GAGCGAACCAATTAAAAATGTGCGGTTTTGACGTTTTAAAAACCAAACAAAATAAGAACTCAGAATTTTTAAAAATTCCACCTTTCTAAAAAATACACAAAAATTAATCAACTGTACCCCTTAAAAATTTGCATACGGCTTTCAAATTAAATAGTTCGATAAATAATTATTAAAATATGGATTTTGATGTTTATTATTAAACAGCTTTTGTAAAATTTTTGAATAGTTTTGTTGTTGAATAGTCGATTCAATACTGAAATTATCGTGGTCAGCTGAATTTTATTTGCGTATAGGTGGTTTATCGTGCCATGGAGAGTTAGTTGCGGCGTCATGCGCAACCGGGATAATTTACAATAAAACAGGCAAAATTTAAAACCGACTTAATTAGCAAAACTTAAAGGGACATGTTAAATGATTTTTAAATTTTTCAACACACATGTTAAATGTTATGTTACATGATTTTGACTTCTAGTAAGCAAGGTTTGTATTCGTCATGCCAGTAAAGTTTAATTTCTAATAAAAGAGCGATTTAATAATCACGCAAGTAAGCCATAAGCGATTTCAATAAGCTAAAAAGTACTGGTTGACCAAGTGATGATAAAAACCCCAGTAAGGATAGAGTGCCTCATTTAGGAAGGCAGCTTTTAACTTTTCTCCTACCTGTTTACATTGCAAATTTGCTGCTTTCTACCTGTCTTCACTTCATCCAAACATTATTGCCTGCCAGTACACTGTCTTCGAGGCAGTTTAAACTGCGTCCTTTCACTTTTAAACTGCGTACTTCAAAATAGGAAGCAACGTTGAGCTCTAGAGCTATCCTCATTGGGCATTTTTGAAGTTGTAAAACAAGTTTTCAGCGGATAAATTTTACTTTTCAACAATTTAACAACAGTTAAACAAGACGACAACAGGCTCAAGAAATCTGAATAATTTTTAATCACTATCTTCGCCGCCATCTCCGCCATCTCCTTCGTCCATAGCTTGTCCAGCAATATCCTAAATTTAAAACAATTTTAAATATTTTGGAATATTTTTTTAATTAAAAAATATAAAACATTTTTGATTCATAGTGATAAAGATAATAACAGTTCTTGCATAGATGAACACAGTCACCGAAGCTAGAGGGTCGGGGGGGGGGGTTTACCTACGGTAAATGACATTTCAAAATCAAAGGGCGGGGTTCTGGAGGGGAGGGATCGAACCCCCCTAGTTTTCTAAGGGGGGTCGACCTGGGGTGAAAGATTTTGAAACCTTAAGGGGGGTCAGGTGGGGTTCAATGTCTGAAGCAAAATACTTTAAACCATTAAATGTTTAATTATGGTTTTTTTAATGAGATAATACTACATTTTATTGAATAAAAAGCGATATTCTGGTATAAAAGAGTTTAAAAACATGAATTTTTGTGAAAAATTCACGTTTTTGGAAGAAAAATTAGCATAAAGAAAGTACCTAAAATTTTCTCGAGGGAGGGGGGGGGTCAGATTTCAAAATCTATAGGGGGTTCGGGGTAAAAAATTCGAAAATTTGGAGGGAGGGGGCCCTGTAATTGTTTCTAGAGGGGGGTGGACCCACAGGTAGGCAGCCTCCCAGATTTTTTTGAGGGAAGGGAGTATACCCGAACCCTTGAATTTGGGGGGGGATGTCCCAAAAATTTTTTTGGGGGTATACCTCAAATACCCCATTTTTAGCGTTTTTAGTACTGGGACCACCCAAATTTTAGGGGGAGTGTCCGGGGAACCCCCAAATTTTAGGGGGTGGGGAGCGGGGTGTCGGCTATAATCGGGATTTTGCCCACCTAGGTGGACCCCACCCTACCCCCCTTGTTTATCTATGCTAGCGTGTACAAACAAAACTAAAATGAACATTTTTGCATTTCACACAAAAGCTTATTTTACAACTTTGTGCACCCAAGAAATTGGTACTTAACTAATCAAATTTAGTCATCAAAAAACAATACTATAGTCAAATCTAGTGAATTTTTGTGCCACAGTGGCGGTAAAAAACAATTTTTAAGATTGAATAAAGGCAACAACAATAATAATAAATTATATTACTAATTTCAGTAAAAAAAATGGTAGAATTCTTAATTTAGGTAAACTTGAACTAAAAATTAAATAATTTTTTATAGCCTCATAGCAGTGGCGTGCCAAGGGGGAAGGGGCGGCCCCCCCCCCCCCCCGCTCCCCTATTGAAACTTGGCGAAGGCGGATTTTCTCGTAAGGGGGGACCCTTACTGTTTTTGAATTTTGGGAGAAAAAATGTTTTTTCTTGAATATTAATGCAGAAACTTTCCTGGTGCCTTCCAAAAGCATATTAATAGTCAAAAAATCCAAATTTTCCCCGCTTCGCGGATAGTTTAAAATTCACAATGTATCCTAGTTTTTTGATTTGAAATCGATTTCGCCGCTCAATACTTAAGGCATACATGTTAAATAAAACTACTATAAACACTATTAACCTTTTATTAACGTTTTAAACACAAGGGTCATTTCACGTGAAACTGCACATTATTTTAGCATAATTGGACCTTATGTCAGCGATTTCGCTGAAATTTGGCACAGTAGTAGCCCTAATATAGAAAACGTCCCATGTCAATTTTTAGACCAATCTGACTTACCGTACCCCAGATATGACCCTCTGAATTTTGGGTTTCGGGGCCGATTTCGGCCGAAATGGGTAATTTCAATTAAGTATAAGTACACACCCCATTATTATGTTTTAAATGTTTTAATGTATAGGGATAAAGAACCTTAAATTTTGAATTAATCATCATCTGGAATTAAAATTTCTAGTGTATTTTAGCGCCTTAAATTAAAAATTTTCTCCCCCGGGGGCATTCTCCCGCCCCCGGACAAGGGGCTCTGCCCCTTGACTTGCTGGGGGGCTCTTGCCACCAAGACCCACCATTTTTGGGGGGCTGCCACCCCCAGACCCCTCCTCAGGGTTTGTATATACTCCCCAGACCGCCCCCTCCAAATGAAATCCTGGGCACGCCACTGCGCTGTCCCCCTTCCAAAAAAAACATCTATGTTTGCTGGGATAGAATTCTGATTCAAACATCACAGCCCCCTTCATAAAGGATTTATAAACGAAAACAAAGAAATAATCACCAGTAAAATTTTCATGTACAATAAAATAAAATCATTTTTAAAACACGGAAAAAATTATTAGCGAAAAAAAATTTTAAAAACCTATTTAAGGACGGTAATTATTATTAAAACAATCTTTTTTTCCTGTTTTTTTATACAACATGCATATTGTTATTACCATCGTATTAAACATTTTCGCCCCTCCTGGCTTGTCTTAGCGCCTGCCCTTTGCATAATCTGCATAGGGAAGATAAGTTTCAGGTTATCAACAACAACAACAACAACAACAACCATCGTATTCTATAATAATCAATATTGTTCCGTTTTTACATTTATTTAACGCGCTCTGTTAAAAAAAACAAGCATTTTAAAATATTAAAAAAGAACCGCTTAAAATTTCATAAAAACTATAACCTGTGGAGGTTCGATTCCGTGTTTGATCATCAAATAAGCCTTCTTCTGTTTCACTTTGTTCTTTCTATCAGCCAAGGTAAGTTTCTTGGCGGTCCACCTAAAAAAAAAAAACAAAATAACTTTTAAGTCGCCAGTAATGCAAAATTTTGCATAAGGCAAGTTTAACAGGTTGGTTTTCTTATATTATGACCGTATTCAAGATTTTTACGAAAAAGGAGAACTTTGGTTTATTGAGTATCCAGCATTAAATTAATTATTCAGAAAAAAATACAATCTATTCATTGAGTGCTTGTTTTAGTTTAAAACCACAAAAATGTTTCCTCTTCTTGGTGGATGCTACCATGATTTGGCATGGCAACATTCAAAGGGACTTTAGCCTGGTTGGTCTTAGTGATATACGTTTTTTTAATTCCTTACACGGATCACCACGTCATACGGAGCACGAGCATAGCTGGGTAAATGTTTATTCATATACGATGGGCCTTTCAGGCCACAATGGGTCTGAAAGTCCCATCGCCTGAAAAAACAACTATAATTCATGTCACATGAATTATAGTTGTTCTTTAATTTGACGATGTTCATGTTACGTACCGTTTCTTCTGGACTTCTTTCTTAGGCTTGGTCACCCGTTCAGGTTTCGCTCTGATTGCAGCGTGGGCATCCTTATACATTTTTTCTAACTGAAAAATTCACGATAAAGTAAAGTATATGAACTAAAAAGTCAACTATTTTATTAATTTAGAACATAATAAGAACGAATTTTAATATTGGTCTTAAAATTTTGTTTGGTTTCTTAAAAGATGGAAACCACTTGAAATCAACGACTAACAAAAACTATAAACAAGGGTAGTTTATGTTTAGGGAGGGCTGCATGCATAGGTGAGAACGGTCGGGGAAGCTAGGGGGTGGTTACCCGGGAAATCCAATTTTAAATTCTAGGAGGGGGGTCTCAGGGGGATCTGGACCCACCTAGCTTTTTAGGGGGGGGGTCGACCCGGGGTGCGAAATTTTAGAATCTAGAGAGGGGTCAGGTGGGGTCCGGTATCCAAAGCAAAACAGTTTTAAACCATAATAACTTTAATAATTGTTCTTTTTATAGGATAATACTACATTTTATTAAATAAAAAGCGATATTTAGGTATAAAAAGGGTGTAAAACATGAATTTGTGTTAAAAATTCACGTTTTTGCAAGAAAATTTAGTATAAAAAAGTACTTAAAATTTTCTCGAGAGGGGAGGGCATAGGTGAGCACGGTCGGGGAAGCTAGGGGGGGTGGTTACCCGGGGTAAATCGAATTTTGAATTCTAGGAGGGGGGTCCCAGGGGGGTCCGGACCCCCCCTAGCTTTTTAGGGGGGGGTCAACCCGGGGTGCGAAATTTTGAAATCTAGAGGGGGGTCAGGTGGGGTCCGGTGTCCAAAGCAAAACAGTTTTAAACCATAATAATTTTAATAATTGTTCTTTTTATAGGATAATACTACATTTTATTGAATAAAAAGCCATATTTATGTATAAAAAGGGTGTAAAAGCATAAATATGTGATGAAAATTCATGTTTTTGGAAGAAAATTTAGTATAAAAAAGGTATCTAAAATTTTCCCCAGGGGGGAGGGGGGGGGGTCAGATTTTAAAATCTAGAGGGGGGTCAGGGGTAAAAAATTCGGAAATTTGGGGGGAGGGGGGGGCCCTAGATTTTCGTCTAGGGGGGGGCCCCCGAAATTTCGAAGCCAGGGGGGGGGGTGGACCCCACCCTGCCTCCCCCCTTTCTCACCTATGGGGGGGGGGGGGGGGTCAGATTTCAAAATCTAGAGGGGGGTCAGGGGTGAAAAATTCAAAAATTTGGGGGGAGGCCTCTGGATTTTTTCTAGGGGGGCCCCAAAATTTCGAGGCTAGGGGGGTGGACCCCACCCCTACCCTGCCCATCCGCTTTCTAACCTATAGCTGCATGCAACAAAATCTTTTAACTTGCCAATTTTATAGGGAGCTTCAGCTTAGTTTTTATACTAGGTAAATTATTATTATTTTTTTAATGTGTCATCAAAATTACAAAAATACTGTTTTTTTGTGTTTTAACTAAAAAATTCTGTTTTTGACAGTAATTATAGACCTAAAATTATTTTTTTCTGGGAAGGAGAAAAGTGAGTCAGATATGGCTCTGTCCTATTTGTTGATTCTGCCGATTGAATTTCATTACAAATAGTTCGATTTTGCAATCAAATTTATTTCTATCTTTTGTGCCTTTAAATACGATTTCTTAAAATAACGGAGCCTATTACCTCTTTCACTCTTTAACGGAGCCTTTTACCTCCTTAACTCTTCTTATTCTCAAGCTAGTTTGAGAAACAAAACACTATTGTTTACGCTAACACCGACAAAATATTGTATTTAAAAAACCAACTAAACTTTATCTTACATTATCGGCTGTAATTCCGTTTTTAAGAAACAGAGCAAAGTGCCGCTTGTAGTTTTCCTCGCTCTCTTCTTTCATACTTTTCATATATTTAGCGACGTGCTGACCGAAAATCATGTCCCTGTGCGCTTTGGCGTTATATTTTCCGTCGTCTTTATTGAATCCAGGGAAGCGCTTTGTGCTATAATTTATTTAGATGATGTCTAAAACTTATCAACAAATCATACATGAGCATAGGGGGGAGGGGGTAGGGAGGGTCCACCCCCCTAGCCTCGAAATTTCGGACCCCTTCCTAAAAAAAATCTAGGATCCCCCTCCCCCCCCCCCAATTTTTAAATTTTGACACCCTACCCCTCTCTGGAACTATAAATTGACCTCCTTTCCCCCCGTTCCGAGCCAAATTTTTGAGTATAAATTTAGGTCAAAATTTACTGTCACAAACGCGGTTCAGAAGTAAAAAACAGTACTTTTGTACTCTTTTTATACATAAATAGCCTATTTTAGTATATAAAATTCCATATTAGTGCTAAAAAACTTAAATATATAATTTAATGTGACTTTGTTTGGAAACCGGACCTCCTCTGGATTTCAAATTGGTCTACCCCGTGTCGACCCCCCTAAAAAGCTAGGGGGGTACGGACCCCGCCTGGACCCCCTCCTAACTTTCAAAAGGCCATTTACCCGGGGTAGCCTAGCCACCCCCTAGTTTGCCGGTCCATGCTCATGTATGATCAAAATACTATTTGTTTCAATTCAACCCCTTTCCGAACAAGTACAGAAAAGAGTTGTTTTGTTTGTCAAAAGAGAGGTTAATTAATAGCAGATAATTTATGAATTAGTAAAAGGAACAAAGATTAAAACCCAGAATTAAAAGGTCATCTGCACTTCTATCTCTCATTATAGGCGGGCGGTGACTTGGGGATTTTATACCCCTACTGACAACTGACACCCTCCTGCTCCAAACAAATTTGGGGTGTCCTGGACATTTCGCTAAAATTGGGGGAGGGGGGTCATCAGCCCTAAAAGATAGTGATACACTAAAATAGTGATATTCAGAGGACACCTTTTTGTTGTTGTTGTTGTTTATGGCCTGAACATCATGATTGTGATAGCCTCTAATAACCTGACCGTATCCAGTGGTCTTTCCCATAGATCTTCTAATTTAAGTGTCGTTGGCTTTTGTCGTGTCGTCGTGGGCATGCAAAAAAGTGCGACGTCATGAGAGTTACCCCATGCGACGTCATAGGGGTATTCGTTTTTAATGGAGTTGTTGATTCTGGATTTGAACGAGTTGAAGCGGTGGCAGTGTCCGGATCTACTCTGTTTTTAAGGATACTGGAAAAATGTTGACTAAAAAATTTTTGTTTGCGCTCTTATAACTTTTGAACGCGCCGCGATCAATATGCAAATATCTCGCGTTAAGGTCCTTGTACTTTTGGCTACCTCCTGAAAAATTTTTTTTAAAAAATTTAGCCCAAAACCCCCAAAATTTAGGGTCAATTATTTTTGGTCAAATGTCTAACTTTTTACCATATGGGTCCTTACGTTTGAAAATTTTTGTGCAGATTGCCCATACTTTGCTGAGCTCAAAATTATAAAATTTGTTAGGGGTAACCTACCTGAGTCGGGTACCCCGAGCGGTTAGGGGGGGTCAATTTTACGATTTTTGCTAAAAAATTTTTGTATGGGGATAGATAGTGCATATTTTGGCATCATGTTTAAAAACCTGTCAGAGCCACAGTTTTAGTTTTTAGTGTTAGACCGGGGGGGCTGCCGCTTAGCAGGAAAAAAATAGATGCAGTTAGGCACAAAGAGAAATACTCTTTGCTCCGGAAAAGATTGAATGGTATTGGCCTTCCCTTCCTGGATGAATTCATTCGCTCCGGGTAGAGTTGCTGCGTAGAAGCTCCGTTGTTTATTTTTGGCACACCACCAGCTTCAGAAGAAGGGTTATATTACCCAACCATAGGTTAAAAACCTCCCGGATTTAAAAAACAGTATACTTGATAGCGATATCTCCTTTTCTAAATTTAGGTTCTTTGGGGGTGACCCCCTTCTTCAAATTTAAGGGAGTGGCGGCAGTTTTAGGGGTTTTTATTTGAGGACGGGGTATACCCTGCTCCAAAATTTGGAAGGCTGCCCAATTCTAAACCCCATGCTCATGCATGTTTTATTTCATACAAGTTACAATGGATTGGGAGTTTACTCCCTGAGTTTGGTAAGATTAGTGAGTTTTTGTTGTTTTGCTTTCTTCAGGTTTAAAGAATAACTTTTACCCCGCGATTAACAATCTGATAATGGTTTAGTAAAATAAACGCTAATCAATTATCAAACCTGTGTGGTATATCGAGACCTCCATCAACAGCTCCTTTCATGGCTGCAAAAATTTTCGCGCCAGTGGTCGTTCGTTTAAGACCTATGTCCAGGTAGCATCTAAAAATATTAAACAAAAACTTGTTTTGTTAACATTTATTGCAGCATTATCCATAGGTTGAATATAAACAACTATTGGGTCAATGTGAATAATTTAAGTAATGAGCATTAAAAATTCTTTCCAAAAATTTTTTGAAAACGTAAAACAATACTTCGCTTAAAAAATTCATCAAGACACAGTTTGAAGCGTCCCGAAAGCGGACTTTTACACTATTTTTGAACAAAATTTTAGCAACAACCAAAGTAAAATAGTATTGGTTTATCATTTGAACAAAATTAATGTTGATCGAATAGTAAAAAATGGTAATTTTGGGATCTAAAACATAAACAAGCAGAAGCAAATCTTCTAGAATATAAAATAAACTTACTTAAAGGGACTAGGTTCGCCTTCTTTGCCTTCTACGTTGTAATCCGAACCATCCACTTTGTCAGTACCCTTGTAGCGATCGTCTAATTTAAGATCTTTTAAAAGCTAAAACATTATATTAAAAGCTAATTTATTTGATATTTGATCGCTATATTGATTTTCATTTTAACGCTAAAACGTCATGTTGTGATCACTGAATGCAGGGACGTAGCCAGAGGGGGGGGGGGGGCGGGGGGGGCGGCCGCCCCCCCCGAAACGGTCGGACAGGAGGAAAAATAAGGATAGTGGTTGGGGGGGGGGGGGGCGGCCGCCCCCCCCCCCCGAAATAGTCGCCAGATACTAAAATTTGGGGGTTTTCAGAGGCTAAAAATTCAAAATTTTCTAGCGCCTCGCTAATCGCTCGGCGCCAAAATTTAAAATAATTTTAGTACCCCAACGGACCCCAAAAACCAAAAATTTTTTCCGCTTCGCTTCGCTCAGCGGTCACTTTCTATAGTATACATACTATACATATATATCTCGTTATTTATGTTGCCTGATGCTAATGTTATTTCAAAGTTAGTACAATAATTTTTATAAGTAATAAGTACTACACAGAAAGCAAAACAAACAATCATATTGGTTGATTTATGTACCTCCCCCCTCCTAAATTTTCCTGCCGCCTATAGCATTGGCTCGGATTTTTTTCATATAGGTAGGTACCCTAGAAAACATGGAGCCGAGATGCTGCTCATGTGCTTTGGTTTACAATGTGGGTTTAGCCAAGGGGTCTGAAACTAACGTCTCTAAATTCCTTTTTTTGTGAAATCCAGGCTCTGCCAATGTGTGCTTATGTAATTTTTAACTAAGAAAACATGTTTTTACCGCTAAAAACATTAGATAATAGGTTATTAGGCCAAAAACAGTGTATTATACAGCTTTATCTACGTTTATCCCTGCTTTTTTAACGTTTTCAAAAATTAAGGGGGGGCGGAGCCCCCCCCGAAATTTTTTTTTGTACTAAAATCCGCCCCCCCCAAAATGAAACTCTGGCTACGTCCCTGATTGAATGCGCATAAAATGTGTTGCTGTGCTGATATTTAAAACGTTTTTTACATTTTGTTGGCGTAGGAATTATAAAACAATTACGTTTCAAGGAATTTAATTAAAAATACAATAGACAGCAATGCTATTTTAACATTACTGTATCCTTGCATAAATTAAACTTCAAAATCTGACGAAGCCAGATTTTAAGACCTTGTTTATTTTGGCTTCGGGATAGGTTTTTTTCAATATTATAAACGCGTGAGATCGAGTAATACCACAAAACTTTTCGACGCTGTCGACACCCGTTTTAAAGTTAACAATGTTATCCTGTTGTTAACACGTAGTTTACAACCAAATAATATACTCATAAAATATTCATACATACCTTCCCAAATTCTATTACAATTTATTCCTTACCTGCTACTACAGCCACCTAGGTATTATTATTGCAACCCACTTCTACAATCTTTGGCAATAGTACATTTCATTCCATATCCTCTTCTACACCTACTTTAGGTTAGTATTACAAATTACCTCTACACCGTTTATTTTTAAACTCTATTCACTTAGTTTTTTTTAAACATAACCAACTATATAAACAGTTAATTTTAATACTTATTCATTTTTAAAAATTTTTAAAAAAAATTAGCTTACACATTTTTCTTCTTTTTTTGTCCTCAATTTTACACGTTACAGTTTTACCACTATTTTCAACCCACTAGGACACCTCCCACATGCATTCTACACCTTTCTAGGTGTTTGTACTTAATAATTCCCATAACTTGCTTTCTACACCCCCTATGGTGTTTTATTTTATCAGCCTCTAAACCTGCCTTCTACACTTCCCATGGTGTCTTTACCTTCACAGACTACATTACTCGTAATAAAAAAAATTATTATAATGGGTACCTCTTTAATCTTTACTCCCACCTGCATTCTACACCTTTCAAGGTGTTTATACTTAATAGTTCCATAAACCTGCTTTCTACACCCGACACCCAGGGACGTAACCAGAGGGGGGCAGGGGGTCGGCCGCCTTCCCCCCGAAACGGTCGGATAGGGGGAAAAATAAGGATAGTGGTTGGGCAGGGAGGGGCGGCGGCCGCCCCTCCAAAATGGTCGCCAGATAGTAAAATTTGGGGGTTTTCAAAGGATAAAAATTCAAAATTTTCTAGCGCCTAGCTAATCGCCAAGCTATAAAATAATTTTAGTACCACAATTGACTCCACAAACCAAAAAAAATTTTCCACTTCGCTTCGCTCAGCAGTCACTTATCTATAGTAGGGTAGTGCATTTAATTTCGGCACTTTTCCCAATTGGGCATTTTTGATTTTGGACTATATCTTCGGCAATCATGGACGGAATACGACGTTTGATAGCTCAAATGAGAGCTAATTATATGTAGATGACTGTCGTGAGCTTTTTATTTGTTATGTTATGATATTTTTAGATGAAATTGTGTCATTTATACTTTAAAAAAATTGTTACTCGTTTTTAGAACATGGGCATTTCATGATTACGCAATAAATTGGTTTAAAAATTAAACTGTCCTGGTAAAATTTAGTCTATTTTCCGAATTTTTAGTCCCCGTGGTTCTACGTTGCGCCTGTGGTGAGCTATCGTTATAAAATAAAATAGTGTAATTTCGGCACACTATTCTTGTAGGTAAAAACGGGTTGAATTTAGTGGTCGGGTGTTAAATTGTAGTTGTAAATAGTTAAAAGACAACGTTGAAATGTGTAGGAGTCATAGCTTTGCACTTAAACTTGATTAGGGGGCCTTTTTAAAAAGTACCAAAATTAAATGCACTTTTTTTCCAAATTTTCCTCATTTTGATACCATTTATCATTTTAGCTGTAACTTTTTGCCAGTTACACGTTGAACAACAAGTAAAAATTTAAATTAAAGAAAACTGTCTGGAGATAATGATAGGCTTTTAAATTTTTGAAAATGATGATTTTTTGACTGAGAAACAATCGATTGTTTGTAAAGTGCCGAAATTAAATGCATACATTTAATTTCGGCAATTTTCCATTTTTTTAAAAACTGATTTAATTAAGTAAAAAAACAACTTTCGTACAGTGAATTTTTATGACGCAACGCAATATGGTAAAAGCTTTAAAATGAGCTATCAAACATGAAAATCAGGCCATACAGTGAAAAGTTACATTGAAAAACGAAAAAGTGCCGAAATTAAATGCACTACCCTATACATACATATATCTCGCTATTTATCTTGCCTAATGCTAATGTTATTTCAAAGTTAGTACAATATTTTTTATAAGTAATAAGTACTGCACAGAAACCAAAGTAAACAATCATATTGATTAATTATGCACCTCCCTCCTCCTAAATTTTCCAGCCGCCTATAGCATTGGCTCGGATTTTTTTTCATATAGGTAAGTAAGTACTCTAAAAATCATGGAGTCGAGATGCTGCTCATGCATAGATGTTTTTGGGGGGGGGGGGACAGAGGGGTGCACCCCCCCCCCCCCTAGAGCCAAAATTTTGGACCCCCCCCCCCTGGAAAAAATCCAGGGGGGCCCCCCCCCCTCCCCCCCCCCCAAGCTCGAGAGCGGTCCGACCTACCCCCCCCCCTGGAAGGCTGGACCCCCCTCCCCCCCCCCCCTCCCGATCAATTTGGAAGTATATTTTTTTATTTACTGTCAAAAACACAGGTTTTTAGTTAAAAACAGTGTTTAAATACACTTTTTAGGCCTAAATAGGCTGTTTTAATACATAAAATTCAATATTAGACCTAAAAACACTTAAATTATTAAGTTTAAAAATTTTTGCTGAAAAATTGGACCCCCCTGACCCCCCCCTAAATTTGAAATCTCGCACCCGGGGTCGACCCCCCCTAAAAAGCGAGGGGGGTCCGGTCCCCCCCAGGACCCCCCCCCTAAAAAATTTTGGCCTTCCACCCGGGGGTGGACACCCCCCCCCCCTAGCGGACCCGACCAAAAACATCTATGTTCATGTGCTTTGGTTTACAATGTGGGTGGGTCTGAAACATACATGGGCACGGGGGGGGGGGGGTTGGGGGGGGGGTTAAACCCATAGATGTTTTTGGGGGGGGGGGGCAGCGGGGTCCCCCCCCCCCCCTCGAGCCAAAATTTTGGACCCTCCCCCCTAGACAAAATTCCGGGGGGCCTCCCCCCCCCCCAACGCTCGAGAGCAGTCCGGCCTGACTCCGTCCTAGCGAGGCTGACCCCCCTCCCCCCCCATAGGTGGGCAGCCTCTCGGATTTTGGGGGGGGGGGTATAGGGGGGGGGGTCAAATTTTAGGGGGGGGGTGTCCAGTAAGACCCAAATTTTGAGGGGGGGGGGGGGGTGTACCCAATATTTCCGCGCTGCCTTAAAATGAGCTTAAAACGCGTAAAAAAACGTAAAACAAGCTTATAAAGGCTTTAAAACTGTGTAAAATTAAAATAAGATCTTACTGCAACTTATAAATTTTATTTTTTTAATTCTTTTAATAAAAATATGCAGTGGAGCAGTCAGGATTTCATTTCGGGGCCGTCGGTCTGGGGGAGGGGGAGAAAAAGTGTTGTAAAAGTGGCACGAAATGCTGCCGCCTGCGCCGCGTAGCGGCGCCAGCCGACGCGAAGCGTCGGCCGGGGGGTCTGGGAGGTGTCCCCCCAGCCGCCGGAGGCGAAAATTTTTTAAAATATATACTAAAAACAGCTTAAAAATCGTCTCCTGGTGATCGCGTGAACATACCTTTTACTTTTGTTTTCTTACCTAATTTCTACATAATTTTCTGTGATCTTAAAAATTCAGTCAGGGGGGTTCGGGGGGAACAATGCCCCCCGGAGGAGAAAATTTTTAATTTGAGGCGCTAAAATACAGTAGAAATTTTAATTCCAAATGATAGTAATTACAAAATTTAAGGTTTTTTATAGCTATACTATACATTTATAACATGTGTTTAAAACGTTAAAAAAAAGGATAATAGTGTTTTATAGTAGTTTTATTAAACATGTATGCCTTAACTACTGAATGGGATAATCGATTTGAAATTGAAAAAACTAAGATAAATTGCCAATTTAAACTGCCCGCGTAGCAGGGAAATTTAAACTGCCCGCGTAGCGGGGGAATTTAAAGGTAATAAAAGGTAATAAACGGGAAAATAAGGTAATAAACACTCCGCGCGAAGCGCGGAAAAATTTTTTAGTCCTTTTATAACACTTAAAAAATTTTCTTTGGGAGGCGAATTTAGGGGGGGGGGGTGTCCCCGACTACCCCAAATTTAAGGGGGGGGGTCAGCAAAATCCGAAATTTTGGGGGGGTATAACCCCCCCCCCCCCCCTGCCCACCTATGCTTCCCCCTCCTCCCGACCAACTTGGAAGATATTTTTTTTATTTACTGTCAAAAACACGGGTTTTTAGTTAAAAACAGTGTTTAAATACACTTTAGGCCTAAATAGGGCTGTTTTAATACATAAAATAATAGACCAACCCCCCTGCCCACCTATGCTTCCCCCCTCCTCCCGACCAACTGGAAGTTTTTTTTTTTTACTGTCAAAAACACGGTTTTAGTAAAAACAGGTTAAAACACTTAGGCCTAAAAGGCGTTTAACAAAACAGACCAAAACGCTCCATTTTTGAGTCAAAAAAATTTTCAAAAACACGACCCCCCCCCAAAATCCGCACCCAACAGCCCCCCAAAAGCCAGTGCAAAAATAGACCCCCCACCCCCCCCCAACCCACCCGGCCCCCCCCCAGCCGGTCCCCCCCCCCCCTAAAAAATTTTGTAGAACTGGGGGTTAACCCCCCCCCCCCTACCCCGACCAAAAACATCTATGGTTACGTACCCCCCCACTCAGAAGTGGGGGGGGGAGAAAAAGTTAAGTTCCCCTCAATTTTGGAAAAATGAAGAAAAAAAATGTCTTTAAAATGACTTCTAACTGCCTCCACACTTAAGTTTTGAGGTCAAAATGAATGTTTTAAGCAATAAAAGGCTCAAAAATGCAATAAAAAGGGCTTTTTGACCTAAAATTAGCGTTTTTTTACCTATTTTTCCTTCAAAATCGAAAAACGATATGGGTAAAATGCACTCCAGAAAAAAAACGATATGGGTATTTTGCGTTTCTCGGATTTTAACCCCCTCTAATTTGAATTTTAACCCATACATGGGCACGGGGGGGTTGGGGGTTAACCCCCTCCCCCAAATTCTGAGAAGGGGAGTTTAACCCCCCCACTCAGAAGTGGGGGGGGGAGAAAAGATTAACACCCCAATTTTGGAAAAATGAAGAAAAGAAAAGTCTTTAAAACGATTCAAATAAAATTTTGCGTTTCTCGGATTTTAACTCCCCCTAATTTGGGGTTTAACCCCCCCACTCCGGACCAACTTGCCCATGTATGGTTTAACCCCCCCCCCAATCCGGACCAACTTGCCCATGTTTGGTCTGAAAGGTATATAAATTCCTTTTTTGTGAAATCCAGGCTCTGCCAATGTGTGCTATTGTAATTTTTAACTAAGAAAAGATGTTTTTACCGCTAAAAACACTAGATAATCTTTGGTTTTTTTGGGGGGGGGACAGAGGGGTGCACCCCCCCCCCTAGAGCCAAAATTTTGGATCCCCCTAGAAAAAATTCAGGGGTCCCCCTCACCCCAAGCTCAAGAGCGGTCCAACCTACGCCCCACTGCGACAAACTTGGAAGTATATTTTTTTATTTACTGTCAAAAACACGGGTTTTTAGTTAAAAACAGTGTTTAAATACACTTTTTAGGCCTAAATAGGCTGTTTTAGTATATAAAATTCAATATTAGACCTAAAAACACTTAAATTATTGATTTAAAAAACTTTGTTAAAAAATCGGACCCCCCTGACCCCCCTAAATTTGAAATCTCGCAGGCGCACCCGGGGTCGAGCCCCCTAAAGCCAGGAGGGTACGGACCTCCCTAAAAATTTTTGGCCTTCCACCCGGGGGTGGACCTTTACTCAGTTACTCCACATTCTTAAATTTTCGGCCACCTCTGACGACCGAGCGAGAAGGACTCAGGAAGCTACTCGCCTATGGTGCTTCCTTTAACGTCTATTTTTGGGGTCTTTCTCTTAAATGTTTTCTATTTAGTTAATATACTCACCTCTAGAATTTTTAAATGAACATTTTAGGAGGATAGTATGCACTGAAATTTAGACATTTTAAATAAGTACACAAAGCATTACAACAGAAGACTTGAAGACGCGAGCTCAGCTGATATTGGCGATTGATGAACAAAGAGAGGAACGGGGTAAGAGCAGGAGGGTACACCCCGACCCCCTTGACTCAAAATTTTTTTACCATCCTCATATAAAAAAAATTTGGTGACTTTTATTCCCAAATTTCTGCTGAATGTTGTTGTTGTATTCCCTAGACTTTTGTTTCTCCTATGCATATTATGCAAAAGGGAGGTACTAAGATAATAGGTAACCAGACCTGTGCACGGTCTGAAAATGCCCCCCCCCGTTTTATTGGAGGATTTGCCCCCCCCCCCGTTTTCCTTGCCCCCCGCCAAAAAAATAAAAAAGTACCCTAAAATTATGACGCCATTTTTGACCTATGATGACGCCATCATCGCGAATTTTTTGCAGTTTTTAGCCTATTTCAATGTATTTTAAGCCATTTTAGACCTATTTTTACCTTATTTTCGCTTTTTTTTGTCTCTTTTTTTACTTTTCACTTGTTTTTTTCTCTTTTTTCTCCTTTTTTTCTCTTTTTTTTCTTTCTTTCCTGCTTGCCCCACGTTTTATTGCCAACCCCCTTTCAAAAAAAGTTGTCCCCCCGTGCCTCCCCGTTTTGGAATTGCCCCCCCCCCGTTTTAACCCCCGGGGGCGGGCCCTGCACAGGTCTGGGTAACCCACCTTTTTTTTCTCTTTCTCCAAAAGATTTGAAACTCTCAAACTACAACAAAAAGACTGATCTTCTTATTTTGTAAATTAATATTATTAACTTACGCGTCTAGCTAAAAGAAGTCCGGTGCAGTAGGCGGCGGCGTAATTCGTCAGTCCTACTTTGACACCGTAGGCCGGGAGCTCGTGGGCGTAAGCTGCACACACCACCACATCACCCACGATACGGGCGTACACCACCTTAATTTATATGTGAATATATTTAATCTCTATTTTAACAATTTTATATACTAACCTCTTATAGACCAAAAACAATAATTTTTATAGTGAGTTCAACGAAATTTTTTAGTGGAGTAAGATATTAAATTTATATTATAAAATATATGTAATTTAGATTTAAAAAGTGGACAAAACTTAAAGTACCTACCTTTAATAACAAATAGCAATTTGTGTTATTAAATCATAAATCTAACTTTATACACAAAATTTGCTTGTAAAGTGGGGGAGAAGAGGGGAATTGTAAATTTTAAGTGGGTGTAAGATAAGGGTGTTTCACATTCTAAAGTAGGATGGTGGCAGATTCATGGGTGAACAGAGAAGAGGATTTCGGGGTTATATATACCAATTAAAAACTCTCGAAACTGCCGAAACCCCGGAATAGGAATGTGCTGTAATCCGATGACATTTTTTAAAACACAATGATGGGAATCAGTATTTTTAGTCATTTTACTATAAGTCTTTTTTTGTCTTTGTGGAGTGCACTTTACTTACCTATGGAAGCTTGGCTGTGACGCAGTGACAGATCTTACGTCTTGCATACTGAAGGTCCCTGGATTGGGTCCCCGCTGAGACACACTGCATTGTGATAACATTCTTTGTTAATATTATTACTGTAGTATCTGGTTGCACAATTAGTACTGAGTAACACCGGCCTTGCGTATCTTGTTTTATAACAAATAAATAAACTAAACGTATGGGTAGTGTCATGCCTCTTAATTTTTCATGGGTCAAAAATTTAAAATGTTATTTTCAAGGGGAGGGGAGGGGGTATTTTGTTAAGAAGACTGATGTTCTCGAAATTATCTCTTGCTATTAAGTATTATCGCTGCACGTTAAAAAATTGCAAATATAAAATTACCTGGCAAACTATGTCTTTATTTGTAAACCTAACAACCAAGCGATATTTCGGTGTGTTGTACTTGTTTTTATCCTGAACAACAAGACGTTTACGAGCTTGGTAATCAGTCTTTCCTTCTAAAAAATAAACCTGTTTCTAAAATCGCAGTAACTCTAGGCTTTAAGCTCTGAGGGATCGACGACTTAAAATTTAAAAAACCCCTTAAATCTTAATTATGTTTATTATAGGTTTCTTAAATTGTATGCTGTATAGCGATAAATTGATCAATGTTGATTTGTTAAAAAAATGTGAAAAATTAGGAATA